>PISX010013529.1:0-56331 GCA_004024625.1 Mellivora capensis | reverse complement strand
TGAAGGAGTGAAGGGTGTTTTACCTCTGAAGATGTTTCTCAGGGAACAACCCAGACCTCAAGTATCTGAAGGGCTGTTGTGTGAGGAACAAAATTGTTTGTCTTCTAGAGCGACACTGTCCAGTGGAAATAGGATATGAGCCACATAGCTAATTTTAAATTTTCTAGGAGTCAGTCACATTTATCAAAAAAAAAAAAAACAGTTAATTTTAATAATCAATTTTACTTAATATATCTAAACTACTATTCCAACATATAATCATTATATTTATTTATCTATTTATTATGTATTTATATATATTTTTAAGTAATCTTTATGCCCAACATGGGCCTTGAACTCACAACCTCAGGATGAAGAGTCACATGTTATATCAAGTGAGCCAGCCAGGTGCCCCAATATAATCATTTTTAAATTATTAATAAGTTTTTTTTTTTTGCATTTTTGTGAACCAGGTCTTTAAAATATTATTTGGGGTGCCTGGGTGGCTCAGTGGGTTAAAGCCTCTGTTTTTGGCTCAGGTCATGATCCCAGGGTCCTGGGATCGAGCCCCACATCGGGCTCTCTGCTCCTTGGAGAGCCTGCTTCCTCCTCTCCCTCCCTGCCTGCCTCTCTTGCCTACTTGTAATCTCTGTCAAATAAATAAATAAAATCTTTTTAAAAAAAATATTATTTGAACTTGTAATTAGTATTTCAAATTTTTTTTTTTAAAGATTTTGTTTATGGGACACCTGGGTGGCTCAGTCAGGTTAAGCATCTGCCTTTGGCTCGGTTCATGATCCCAGGTCCTGGAATGGAGCCCTGAGTCTTAGGCTCCCTGCTCAGCAGGGATCCTGCTTCTCCCTCTGCCTGCGGCTCACCCTGCTTATGCACTCTCTCTCTCTCTGACAAATAAGTAAAATCTTGACAAATAAAGATTTCGTGTATTTGACAGAGAAAGAACACCCAAGCACAAGCAGGGGGAGCAGCAGGCAGAGGGAGAAACAGGATCCCTGCTGAGCAGGAAGCCCCAGACTGACACTCTGAGGGTCGATCCCAGGACCCTGGGATCATGACCTGAGCCGAAGGCAGATGCTTAATGACTGAGCCACCCAGGAGCCCCAGTATTTTGTTTATTTATTTTTTAAAGATTTTATTTATTTGACAGAGATCACAGGTAGGCAGAGAGGCAGGCAGAGAGAGAGAGGGAAGCAGGCTCCCTGCTGAGCAGAGAGCCCGATGCAGGGCTCGATCCCAGGACCCCCGGATCAGGACCTGAGCCAAAGGCAGAGGCTTTAACCTACTGAGCCATCCAGGTGCCCCGAGCCCCAGTATTTTAAATTATTAATTAATACTATCAATTACAATTATTTTTCCAATTTTCAAGTTGTGGTAAAATACACATAAAATTTACTGGTTTTTAAAATTCTTTTTAAACTTTAGAGAGTGCATTCTTTGGGCAGGGGGGTGGAGGCAGGGAGGGACAGAGGGAGGAGGAGAATCGCAAGCAGGCTTCATGCCCAGTGCGGAGCCCAATTCAGGGCTCAGTCTCACCGTCCTGAGATCACAGCCTGAGCCAAAATCAGGAGTCGGACACCTAACTGACTGAGCCACCCTGGCACCCCTAAAATTTACCGTCATAACCATTTTTTAAGGGTGCAGTTCAGTGGCGTTAAGTACCTTCATGTTATTGTGTGAACCATCGCGACCATCCATCTCCAGAATTCACCTTCCGAAAGTAAAACTCCATTTCCATGAAACAACAACTCCCATTTCCCCCTTTCCCCCGGCCTTGGCAGCCACCACTTACTTGCCTTTGTGTGTCTAGGAGGGTGCTACTCTAAGTGCCCCATCTAAGTGGAATCATGCAGTGTCTTTTGTGTCTGGGTTATTTCACTTAGCATAATGTCCTCCAAGTTCATCCACGTCGTAGCATGTGTCAGAATGTCTTCCTTTTTAAGGCGGAATAATACTCCTTTGTATGCATGTACCACATGGTGTTGATTCTTTCGTCCATTGGTGGACACGTGGGCTGCCCCCACCTTTTCACCTGTTACGAATAAAGCTGTGCACATAGGTATACAGCTGTCTCTTTGAGACCCTGTGTTTAATTCTTTATTTATATCCTTGTCTATATAGGGAGGTGCAGTTGCTGGATCCCATGATAACTATTTTTTGAAGACTCGCCGTACACTGTTTCCCATTATGGCTGCGCCATTTTGCTTCCCCACCAGTAGTGCACACAAGGGTTCCGATTTCTCCATATGCTTGCCAACACTTGTTATCTTCAGGAGTTTTGTTCTTGTTTCTGTTTTTGCTTTGACAGTAGCTATCCTAATGGGTGTGAGGTAGTATCTCATTACGGTTTTGATTGGCCTTTCCCTCATGCTTAGTGTCTTTTTATTTTATACTAAATCTTTGAAATCCAATGCGTGTTTTTCACTTACAGCCCATCTCAGTGTGGACTGGCCACATTTCAAGCGCTTAATAGCTGGCTGCTATATTGGAAAATGTGACTCTAGAGGGGACATTGAGGGCCGGTGGGTAGAAGCAGAGGGGACTCAGGCATGTCTGTAGTGTAAGGAAAAACAGGACGATTACCTGAGCTGTCTGAGGAAGGGCCAGGCATCCAGGTGTCCCTGATCCTTTGTGGGAACAGATAAGAGGAGGGGATGGCCTTGGTGGCCTCTGGAGGTGCCTGTAGATTGTGGTTGTTCCTCTCGAATGGCTGGCTGGGTGTGGGGGACGAGGGCAGGGAGTTGGTGTCTCAGGCCCCCGGTGCCACTGGCTTCTGCAAAGGCTGTGTTTTGAACTCTCTATCCTAACATGCCCGCTGATCCTTTTGTCATCATACATCGGATAGGAGTGTGGCTGTAGTCCAAGAGTAGGAGGCCGGGCTTGGGGGTTGCTGCCAGCTTCCTTCCCAGCACTCTGCCTCGACCCTTCCCTGCCCCCCAGCGTCCCCCTGGAGCCTGTCTAATCAGATCCAGACCTGACCTCGCCAGAGGTCCTGGACCAGGAGGCAAGTCCTCCCTCCCCTCCCTGAGCTGGTCTAGATCTGGCTCTCAGGAGACCCCTCCCCCCCTTGGGTGATTTATAGAGGGTGTCCAGGAGCTGTTTCCTGCCTGTTCCTGCTCCCTTCCAGCCCCGTGGACTGCTGGGCTCTCTCTGCCCACCTTGCCCCACCGCCTGGCTGTACCCGTGGTTGGGGCAGGGTGGGACTGGGAGAGTTCTTCCCACACTGTGGGGGGACAGAGGTACTTTCTCCACGGCGGCCCCCAAGCAGGCCTTTGTCCTCCCTGTCACTCTAGCCCTCACACCGGAAGGGCTCCAGCCACTGCCCATGACCCCCTCCCATTACCTGGCCTGAAGTGAGGGACCCAAAACAGTCCCTGCCCAACCAAAACATCAACAGCCACACGTCACAGCAGCACCCTCACACTCACCAGGCATGGGCACAACGCTACAACAGCGGCCACAGACAGGGTCTCCAGCTACACCAGCGGCCTGTGCATCCCCTTACCAGTCATGCCGTGTCTCCAGGATGAGTGGTTCAGGACTCACCACGCTCAGAGGTCCTGTCCTCAGGCCCTTGTGCCCATGGTTGCCCAGAAATCCTCTCCCCAGAAAGACCTGGCGAAGGACATCTTCCCTCTGACTCTGTGGCCGGCTAGCAGCAGCCAGGGCAAAAACAAACTTGTTGGGTTTTTTGTTATGTTAGTCACCATACAGTACGTCATTAGTTTTTGACGTAGTGCTCCATGATTCTTTGTTTGTGTGTAACACCCAGTGCTCCATGCAATCCATGCCCTCCTTAATACCCATCCCCGGGCTCACCCAGCCCCCACCCCCCTCCCTTCTAAAACCCTCCGTTTGTTTCCTGGAGTCCATAGTCTCTCATAGTTGGTCTCCCACTCCGATTTCTCCCCCTTCATTTTCCCCTTCTCCTACTGTCCTCCATGCTATTCCTTATGTTCCACAAAGAAGTGAGATCATATGATAATTGACTTTCTCTGCTTGACTTATTTCACTCAGTGTAATCTCCTCCAGTCCCGTCCATGTTGATACAAAAGTCGGGTATTCATCCTTTCTGATGGAGGCATAATACTCCATTGTATATATGGACCACATCTTTTTAATCCATTCGTCTGTTGAAGGGCATCTTGGCTCTTCCCACAGTTCAGCGACTGTGGCCATTGCTGCTATGAACATTGGGGTACATGTGGCCCTTCTTTTCACTACATCTGTATCTTTGGGGTAAATACCCAGGAGTGCAATTGCAGGGTCATAGGGAAGCTCTATTTTTAATTTCTTTTTTCTTTTTTTTTTTAATTTTTATTTTGTCAGAGAGGGAGGGAGAGAGAGAGAGTGAGCACGGGCAGACGGAGGCAGAGGGAGAAGCAGGCTCCCTGACTAGCAAGGAGCCCGATGCGGGACTCCATCCCAGGATGCTGGGATCATGACCTGAGCCGAAGGCAGCTGCTCAACCAACTGAGCCACCCAGGCATCCCTATTTTTAATTTCTTAAGGAATCTCCACACTTTTCCAAAGTGGCTGCACCAACTTACATTCCCACTAACAGTGTAAGAAGAGGGTTTCCCTTTCTCCACAACCTCTCCAACACTTGTTTCTTGCCTTGTTGAGTTTTGCCATTCTAACTGGTGGAAGGTGGTATCAATGTGGTTTTAATTTGAATTTCTCTGATGGCTAAAAAAACAGACTTGTGAACCAAAATGGCCCCACCCTGAGAGATGGGAGGAGGCCCAAGTGGCCCCTAGAATCTTTCTCCCACTTGCTAAAGAAAAAAAAATTGCCTGTGAATGAGAGGGGAATGCAGGATTGTGGGTGTGGACAAGAGCCTGTTTCTGGAGGCAGTGGGAGTCCTGGTTAGAAGGGCCCTTCGTTTACAGATGAGTGGACCGTTGCCACCCCGGTCTCCGGGCAGCCCCCCTTGGACATCTAAGGAATAGACAGGGCTGCCCAGGGGGCTGGGCAGGGGTGTGAGGAAGGGGAAGCAAGAAGGAGCCTGAAATCAAGAAGAGCACCCCCTCCTACTGCATCCACATCTCCTGGGCCACATCTGTGTAGCCAGGGGTGGGACCAAGAGACCGTCTTCCTGAGGCTCCTTCTCTTCCCTCACCCTGCAACATGGTGCCAACCCCCAACCTAAGAGAAGAGGCTGGTCTGAACTGCAGTCCACCCTGGGGTTACCTGCCCTCGGAGAGTGACAAAGTGGCAAAGTTGCTAGAGAATTAAGGGACTCCTGCAGAGGGCCTGGCCTCAGTGACTCCTCCAGAAAATGAAGGGGTTGGCTTTCAGATTCGTGCTTCTCAGGTACTTTTAAAGGCAAAGCTGCCCTTTGAGGACATGTTGGTGGGGAGGGGAGAGCCGCAGTTAGTAGAGCTGATAGGGAGGGACGGCAGGGGGGCTGCTCTGGTGGGAGGGAAATGGGGAGAGCCCTGGGCAGAGGGGGCTCAGCTGCATCCAGGGGACCCCAGGGGACCGTTAGGAATCCTGTTGTCCACTGTGTGAAGGATACTGGGCTCGCTTCTTACCTGTGACCACTTCCTGCTTGAACATTTTCCTCCACCACACACTCAGCCCGTGCTGTTGTCCTTGTTTGGTTTTGGGGGGAGGAGGAGGGGGTGAGACGGTAGAGGCCAGATTTTTCTCCATCCCCAGCGCCCTGCGAAGCAGCAGCTCTAGCCCTAGTCCTCTCCTCAGCCAGCTCCTCGTTCCAGGCGCCCCCAGGGAGCCCAGGCTGGGGCTAGCAACACAAAAGGAGTCGGTTCCTTAATAAGCCGGCATCTGTAGTCAGCAGAGCCATCAGGCCCCGCCCCTGATCCCTGGGGGACTGCGAGCTCCTCTCCAGCTGGAGCGAGGAGGGGGCAGGCTGCTCCCTGGCTCCCGAATGGGCAGAGCCCTGGGCGCACAGGCAGCCAAGCCAGGAGCCTGGATGCCCTCTCCAAGCCCGAGGCCCCTGTCCAGCTCTGCCCTCCTGGAGACTGAGGTCTGGAGGTGGTAGAGGGCACCCAGCAGGGCCTCGCCCCCATCCCCGCCCCCCCACCGTCGCAAGCCCCAGAGCTGACCTGCAGGTCCTCGGCCAAACACAGCCTTTGGCCCGGAGACAGGGCAGGCTGACCTCACAGTGCTTTCCGGGGACCCTCTCACCAAGTCCGATGGGGACACCAGCGGGGTACTTGCCCCCACCTCCTGCTCTGACAGGCCCCTCCCCCCAGGCACACTTTATAAAGGGACACGGGAGCTGAGACCCACAAACCCGCACGCACATCCAGCCCTGGACACGCTGACCACATACGTGGGCACAGCCACCTCCTCCCAGAGAACACAGCCCTGCACACGTGTGCAAGGAGCTGCTCACACCCATCAGCTGCACTCCCCGAGGCCGGGCGGGGGTTTATGCATGTTTATATTTAATGAACCACATGCAAATGAGTTGGAGAATGCGCCTCAGAAGAGTCAGCCCCCAGAGACTCTGAGAAGAAGGGCACAAAGGCTCGGCCTTCGGGGGCTGCCCTGGAGTCCAGAACAAGCCGGGGGATTGAGGGGACCTAAGATGGGGTGTGCCCACCCTCACCAGGGAGCCAGGGGTAGGAACCAGGATGGGCTCCAGTGCCCGCGCTGCTGCTGTCAGAGGAGGGCTCCTTCTGGGAGGGGACAACTGTCCCAGTTGATGGAGTGCCGGAGGGGAGGGGCTGCCTGCCTGGACAGATGGTGAGCCGCCTTCCCGCACTTGAAGCAAAGTGGATTTTAATGAAATCGCAGCCCCAGTGCTGAAGCTGGGAACCCGCGTGGGAGGGGCACCTTCCCTGGGCTGCCGGGTGGGGTGGGGGATGGGTGGGAATGAGGGTGGGTAGGGACACTTAACTAGCCTAAAAGTGGGGTGTGGGGGGTGCACCATAGCCCCTCTGGCCCAGCCTCTTCAGACCAGAGTTCAAGCAGTTCAGATCCCCAAAAGGTGGGGAGGGGAGCCCCTGAATATTTATGACACATTGAAATGCAGATTGTAGGTCTGACAGTATTCTGAGAGGCTGTCACCTTGGATGGCTATACCACCCTCTCACCCTCTTGGGGTGCATCCTGACGCTGTGGATCCAGAGCTGGGGATGGGGGTGCTGAGGAAAGGCAAAAGAAAAAGCTGCTGGGTGCTGGTAAGCAGGGTCTGATGACTGGTGTCCCCGCTGGGCACCATGGGACTAACCACTTCCTCTCTCTGGACCTCCGTTTCCTATTCTGTAAACGAGGCAGGATAATACCCAGGCCTTTGATGCCTTGGGGGGAGTTCATAAAGATACATCTGAAAGCAGCTGAAACAGTGGGAGTAGGGCTTGGGAGCAGGGCCTTTGTGGATCACCAACCCAAGATCTCCTTGTTAGAGGCTTGTGGTCTGACACGTTGTCCAGATCTATCTCAGCATGTCCCAGCCATGTACCACCCCTTAGGGGGAGATGCCTCTTACTACGATGGGAGGCAGGGTCAGTGATGGTGTGTCCCCCCCTGCCCCAAGCCTTTGCCCTGTGTCTGCCAGCTCCAGGAAAACTCCCAGCCCCCCTCCCTGGGGTGGGGGGCGGTAAGGTCCAAGGCTCCAGAACATGGGACTGTGACCCCCCACCCCTCTGCCCCTGGCCCCTCAGCAGTGTGCCTCTTCCATACACACGTCCTTATTTTTCACCAGCCATGTCGGACTTCCACGTGCATCCGCAGGCCACCGTGGGAGAGGAGGGCGGTGTGGCCCGCTTCCAGTGCCAAATCCATGGGCTTCCCAAACCCCTGATCACGTGGGAGAAGAACAGAGTCCCCATTGACACGGACAATGAGAGGTACGGTGTTCATGGGAGAGCTGGAGGGAAGACGGAGAGGTGGGCAGCCTCCAGGGTGGTGCTTCTGCAGCCGTGTTGAGATCAAGTGTCTGTGTGGCCGGCAGTGCCCAGATTCGAGGCTGGTGGATTGATCCATGAGGACTGTGCGTGATTGTTGTCAAGGCTGGCGCGAGAGTCCCAATGTGTGTCTGTGAGGATGACGGTGACTTTGGGACAGCGCCTGGGGACCGAGCAGCGTCTGTGATGTCAGTGTCCCTGTGGCGGATGGTACCCATGGTTGTGCTGGTGGTCAGCTGTGCCCCCCCGCCTCAAAACAGGTACACATTGCTGCCCAAGGGGGTCCTGCAGATCACAGGACTTCAGGCTGAGGACAGCGGTGTCTTCCACTGTGTGGCCTCGAATATTGCCAGTGTCCGGGTCAGCCACGGGGCCAGGCTCACCGTGTCAGGTGAGGGTCTTTTGCTCTGACTAGTTCTGCCCTTCACAAGCCCCCTGACTTCTCACTCTCAGATCAACCCCTGTTCAGCTGAGTCCTGGAGACCTTCTCCACTCACAGCACGGTGCTCCTTGCGGTGTGGGTTCAGGAGGAATGCAGCCTGCTCTCTGGCTCAGCTCTCCCTGGGGAAGCCCTTCCTCTGCTCACCCCGGGGCTCTCCCATTGCTAGAGGGTCCTGCAGGGACTGGAGCAGCGGGATGGAGGTGTGCAAGACCCCAGGACCCCTAGCATCCCTCTCTGGCCCACAGGACCTGGTGTCTGGGCTGGATCTTGTTCCCCACTCCCCGTGTCCTGGGTGGTGGGCAGAATGAGGTGGGAAGAGTCACAGCTGAAGTTAAAAAACATGGCCTCTTCCTGCCAGGCTCGGGCTCTGGGGCCTACAAGGAGCCAGTGATTCTCGTGGGGCCTGAGAACCTCACCCTGACAGTGCACCAGACCGCTGTGCTTGAGTGTGTCGCCACGGGCAACCCGCGCCCCATTGTGTCCTGGAGCCGCCTGGGTGAGCCTCGTCCTACAGCCCCTGCCTCTCCCACCCCTGTCCCACCCCCTGGGAGGGCAGTCTCATCACCCAGCTGTGGGGGGGACTTTGAATCCTGTTTGTTCTCCATGGGGGTCTGTGTTCTCTGGGGCCTTATGGAGGGGTAAGCTTCCCTCTGCTTGGCAGGACTGGGGAGGTCAGCCTGCCCATTACATTCTCCCTCCCCCTGCCTGGATGGCTTAGCTCCCTGGGTTACCTCATCCAGTTGGGCCAGTCCTGCCTTGCTGGCATTGGGCTCTCCAGAAACCCTCGGCAGCTCTCCTTCCCCCAGGTTCCTTTCCCTCTTGCACGGCCCTGCCCTTGATACCATGGCTGTACTCCCCAGCAATGCAACTCCAGACCCCTCCAAAATCTCAGCCAGTTGTCACACCCTGTTTCCCGGCCCCCCAGTCTCTAGCCTGGCCCCCTAAATCCCCAGCCTAAATCCCTAGGCAGCTGAAGGGGAGAAATGAAAGGGTGCAGATGGGCCCACATTGTCTGAGCCGAAAGGTCACTAGGGGAAGGAGAGTCTGGAGGGGATGGGGTGGGGTCGCATTCACAAGGAGACTGTGCCACATTGTAGCAGCTGAGTGATCGGGGAAGGAGGGGGCAGCAGGCAGGATAATGGAGTAGATTTCACCACTTCAGCGCCTGAATGGGGAGCTGTCTCCTTGCATTCTGACTGTGCTAATCTGATCCTCGGGTAGGGGGAGGGCCCAGTCCCTGGGAGAGGCCGGAAAGAGTGGCCTCACCATTAGGAGGAGCCCATAGGCACTGCAAGGACCATCTGGTCCAACATTTCCCAAAGCGTACAGGGAGGAAAGAATGGTTTGGTGGTCTAACGTCTAATGACTTTGGGAAACAGATTTAACCAGGTTCCTTTGCTGTGGGACTTCTCAGAGCCTTTATATTAAAGGGCAGTGTGACAGTCACAAGTGGAATGAAAAATTTGAGCATGGAACTGTTTTCAAGAGCGACAAATCAGGCTGGGAAACGCCCATCTAATCCAAACCCCTTAATTTCCCGAGGGGAAGGAACTTGAAGGTTGCCAGTGAATCGGTGAAAATGCCAGAAGTAGAGCCCAGGTCTCTGCTGCTAGCAAGTTTTCAGGGCTGCTCCAGCTTCTTCCTAGATGCTTGGGAGGAAGGGTGCAAAGTGAATGATCAAGCCTAGATGCTTGGGAGGAAGGGTGCAAAGTGAATGATCAAGGTTCCCTGGAACATGGGTGGAATGCCAAGCAATCTGGACCATTCCTCACTTGCCCTCTTCCACATTCTTCCGCCCACCCCCAGATGGCCGCCCCATTGGGGTGGAAGGCATCCAGGTGCTGGGCACTGGAAATCTTATCATCTCCGACGTGACGGTCCAGCACTCCGGCGTCTATGTCTGCGCGGCCAACAGGCCCGGCACCCGGGTGAGGAGAACAGCGCAGGGCCGGCTGGTGGTACAAGGTACGGAGCTCCCCGGCCCCACAGGCCTCTCCTCCTGCCCCATTCGTTCCTGGCTTCATCACCAAGCCTGGCAGAAGCTCGGGGGCCCTGGACTCCTCTCAACCCTGGGCCTGCCCCTCGCCAGGCCTCCAGGCCAAAAGGCAGCTCCCTCCTCCCCTCCAGGAAGGCGTGTGCTGAAAAGGGGAATGCAGGTCTTGTCTAGGTTATGGGCACCCAGGGTGCCATCCTCCCCGCCAGTCATTCCCCTTTTATAATCTCCCCCTGCTTCCGCACCCCTGTGTTCTTCACACGTGTCCCTGTTTTCCTTCACAAACATGTGGCCCCTGCACGCTCACACCTGCCCGCTCTCAGGTGTTTGTCATGCTCACACTCACACCCTAGCTCCCGCCACGCACACGGCTGGTCTCCAATGCAAAGGGGAGGGGCGGGTGTCAGCCTCTGAAGCTGATCGCGTCCTCCTGTCCATCCTGCGCTGGGGCTCAACTGTCCCCATGGACTGGGCTGGGATCCCATTCTCAGGGGCTTTCTGGGTGGTGCTGGGGAACGGGTGGGAGATAGGGGAATTCGGAACTTAAATGCCTGTTTGTTTAGCATTCCATGTGCCGTTAATCTGTCCAAATGAAAGTGATGGAGCATTTCATTTCTCGGGTGTTACTGGAAGCTGGAGGCCTGGGATTGGAGGAGGGGGGATAATGCATGTAGGGGCGAGAGGAGCTGGTACTGAGGCTCATCCATCTCCCCGTCATTACAGCCTTCGAGGTGCAGCCAAACCTATTAGCACATTTATTTATTTAACAATTTCCTGAACAGGGAGCTCAGCTTGATTGCTTTCAGATACAAATGTCAGTCTTTTAAATAGTCATTAAAATGGAGTCTTCTCCTGGGTCTGCCTCTCTGGGGCTTGTCTTCATCTCCTGCAGCCTGGGCCGGGGGTGGAGGGCGGGCCCCACCTGGAGGGTTCTCAAAGGATCTGACTTGCGACTTGCGCAACCCAAGCCCACCCTGTCCCCATACCCACCCCATCCCTTTACTCACAGCTGTCTTGTCCCTGTCCACCTACCCCTCATGGCTGTTCCTGCTTCTCTCTGCCCCCCACCCCAGCCCCAGCCGAGTTTGTCCAGCACCCCCAGTCCATCTCCAGGCCAGCTGGGACCACAGCCATGTTTACCTGCCAAGCCCAGGGTGAGCCGCCCCCTCATGTCACGTGGTTGAAGAACGGGCAGGTGCTGGGGCCGGGAGGCCACGTCAGGCTCAAGAACAACAACAGGCATGTGTGTGGGGGTGAGAATGGGGGAAAATGGGGGGAAGGATGCGGGGAAGGGGGCCTGGATGAATGGCCTGAGCAGGCTCTGCCCTCCTGTGGGGAAAGAGAGCTAAATTGGATCCGGAGGCTAGGGTTTGAGTTCGAGGTGTGCCCCTGACTTAGAGGGACCTCAGAAAAGTTATTTGCCTTCTAGAGGGGCTCAGTTTCTCCATCTCTCAAATGGGGTGATCTGGCCAGACTTCAGGGATACTCTGGGAGGAGGAAGGGATCTAAGGTTCTCCCTCCCCCTGCAGCACCCTGACAATTTCTGGAATTGGCCCCGAGGACGAGGCCATCTACCAGTGTGTGGCCGAGAACAGTGCTGGCTCCTCCCAGGCCAGTGCCAGGCTGACCGTGCTGTGGGCTGAGGGGCTGCCTGGGCCCCCCCTCAATGTACAGGCGGTCTCTGTGTCATCCACTGAGGTCCGCGTGTCCTGGAATGAACCCCTGGTCAACACCAAGGAGATTATTGGCTATGTCCTGCACATCAGGAAGGCTGCTGGTGAGTGGGAACTCTGTAGCCCCTTCTTTTTGGTCCCCGTTGATCATCCTTTTCAATCCTGAGTGTCCTGACCCAACCCCTTCCCTCCCTTGTCCTCCCTGCACCTTGGATGCCCTCATCTCACCAGTGCTGGTAGGACTCCCTCACGAGGCTTACTCTGCCCCACCCTTCACCTCCCCAGACCCTCCGGAGCTGGAGTACCAGGAGGCAGTCAGCAAGAGCACCTTTCAGCACCTGGTGAGCGACCTTGAGCCGTCCACTGCCTACAGCTTCTACATCAAGGCCTACACGCCGAGGGGGGCCAGCTCCGCCTCTGCCCCTGTGCTGACCAGTACCCTGGGCGAAGGTGAGGCCTGGGTGCCGCCCGTACTAACAGTCCGGGAATCAGCAACAGCGCACGCAAGCTTGCTCACCACGTTCCACCAGCGGAAGCCCGGCCCCGAGGCGGAGTGGGGTCTGGGGCTACCTGAGGAAGGGGCGTCCTTTTCCAGTTCACGTAAAGGTGTCTGTGAGCAAGCAGAGGCCCTGGGTCAGAGAGGAACTGCTAGGCTCGTGGGGGTCAGGGTCCCGGGGGGGCCCGCCCCCTCACATCTCAGTCTCCTCTGCCTGCAGCCCCCGCCCCTCCCCCGCTGTCGGTGCGGGTTGTGGGCAGCTCGTCCCTGCAGCTGCTGTGGGAGCCGTGGCCCCGGCTGGCCCAGCACGAGGGCGGCTTCAAGCTGTTCTACCGCCCAGCGAGCAGAGCCTCCTTCACCGGCCCCATCCTGCTGCCTGCAACCGCCTCCTCCTACAACCTCAGCCAGCTTGGTGAGCGGGACGCAGACCGCGCTGGGGGAGCGGGCAGGAGTGCGGTGCCTGGTGCCAGGAGGTGGGGCGCGGGGGGTCACCTCTGTTGCCTTGCTGCACAGAGCTGCCGCTGGGGCCTGGGGAGGTCACTCAGCACAGCACTGCCTTTCCCTCAGACCCCACTACAGTGTATGAGGTGAAGCTGCTCGCCTACAACCAGCACGGGGAGGGCAATGCCACAGTCCGCTTCGTGTCCTTGAGGGGAGCGTCTGAGAGGACAGGTAGGTTGGGGGAGGGGTTGCGGGGCTCAAAAGTGGTGCTCAGGAAGGGAGGCCAGGCTCTGGGAGGGGGCGGGGGCAGGAGGGGGACAGGGACACTGGGAAGGTGGGAGAGTGTAACCGCACATGGAGCCCTTGAGAACACGGGCCTAGAGCTGAGTTCGAGATTCGGCGGTATGACATTCTAGCTTTGTGACCGTGGGCAAGTTACTTAACCTCTCTGAGCCCCAGTTTGGTCCTCTATAAAACAGGGATAATAATACCTACTTTATAAAGCCATGGTAAGGATGAAATGGTCCTTTCATCAATGGTGTAAAAGTGTTATTCCCAGTATTGGGCACAAAGTTAGTAACTTGTAAACAGTCAGTAACTTGTAAAGAGAGCCAAAAAAAAGTTGGGCTGGGGTCCCAAGGGCAAAGGGGATGTAGACATGGAGGTGGGTACAGCTGAGGAAGGAGGAGCCCCCAGAAGCTGGGTGTCCAGAGGGGCTTCAGGCCAGAGAGCCACAGCCCCCTCCCTTCCCCTGCCCGTAGCCCTGAGCCCACCGTGTGACTGCCGGAAGGAGGAGCCCAGCAACCAGACGTCCACCACAGGCATCGTCATCGGCATCCACATCGGGGTCACCTGCATCATCTTCTGTGTCCTCTTCCTCCTGTTCGGCCAAAGGGGCAGGTGGGTCCCAGGCAGGAGGGTGGGGGTAGCCCGGAGAAGGCCTTGGTGCAGGGGAAAGCAGAATTGGCGCTCACTGTGTCCAGCCTTCTGTTTTTGCTCCCCCTCCCTCCAAGGCCTCCCCCTAACTCTTGGCTCACCCCTTAGGGTCCTCTTGTGTAAGGATGTAGAAAACCAGCTCTCCCCTCCTCAGGGCCCCCGGAGCCCAAGGGATCCTAGCATCCTGGCACTGAATGGGGCAGGCCAGGGAGAGCAGGGCCAGCTGGGCCGAGATAAGAAGCATGTGGACTTGAAAGAACTGGAACAGCTGTTCCCCCCAGCTGGGGCAGCAGGGCGGCCAGACTCCAGACCTGACCCCAGACCCGTGGTGAGTGCTCCCACCCCAGGCTCAGACTACCTCCCAGTCCTGCCCTCCCTTCACCTTGCTCATAAGCCAGGGTCATTGGCCTTCACTAAGCTCCAGGTACAGAGCTTGGGCCTGTGCTGCTCTCTGAGTGCCTGAACCAGGCAGGGTGGCCTAGAGTCCCGAGTGGGATTGGGGGCAAGGCCTGACCCTCTGGCTGGGGGCTTTGGGCTCTGACCCTCATGCTGATGCTGGTGGGACTGGCTCTTTCCCCACCAGGATCCTGGGGACCCTGCCCTGTGTGAGGAGACCCAGTTCTCTGTGCTGCCACTCGAGGGATTCAGCCTTCTGGAGGAGATGGTGTCAGAAGCCAAGGACCCCAGCGCAGGCCCTGCAGCCTCCCTGCCATCCCAGGACGTAGACCGTGGCCGCCTCGGTGAAGGACAGGCTACCCGGCCTCCCATGGCACCAGCTGCCCAGCCAGCTCGCTCGGGACAGTAGCCAGTGTCTGGCAGGCTCTGGAGGGGGCAACACCCCATTCTCAGGTCAAAGGCAAGATTTCTCCTGTCATGTGGGACTCGAGGATGGGGCTTCCCAGCATTTCTGTCCTGACACCTTTAGGGGATCAAGACCTAAAAGTAGCCTCAGCAGGGATTCCCCCCCCCCCAGGACCTGGAGGGGTTCCTGCAGGAACCTCTCCCTTGGACTAATGTCCCCCCTCACCTTTGCCTCATAGCCACATGACATGGAACTGAACTAATGTTTTCCTTAAAAAAAAAAAAGAGAGAGAGAGATGAATTAGACTCCAAAAACATGCCCTTGCCGTGGCTGGGCCCCTGACACTGTCACCCTCCACCGACCTTGTTTTCTCAGGATGGATTTTTGCTATTTGGCTCTCAGTACCTACCTCAGCCGGAATGAATGTTCTTGAGGGAGCTGGGCCGTGGCCTCAGCACCCCCACCCCACAAAGCCCCAAATGCATTCCTACCTCAAGCCTCTATAGGGGCACCCCCTCTCCTTCCCCAGATTATTATCCAGAATTAAAAAAAAAAAAAAAAAAAGGAAAAAAAAAAAGAGCACTTCCCCATTTCCAGGTGTGAAAGAAAACATCTACCTCAAGGCTCGCCAGCTCTCCGGGCCTGTGTTGTATCACTGGACCCTCCTCCTGGCTCCTCTACCTGCCCGAGACCTTCTACTCCTCCCCGAGAGAGGAGGCCAGAGGCTAAGTTACCAACGGTGGGCCTCTCAGGACCTACAGAAATAAAGATGGAATTAGTCAAAGAAAATGTGAAGAAAAAAAAAAAAAGCCAAAAATGAGAGGAAAATGTGTTCCTTGACGTCTCTGTCGCTCCACACACTGTCCAGCAGGCTGCTGCCACCGCTCCGCCCTGTCTCATCTGCCCACTCCGGTTTCGACCCTCTCAGCCAACTGATCCTTGACTGGGATCCCCACAGCCAGCTCCCTGCCTGGGCCTTCCGAGGGTGGGGTGTTGCCCTGAAGCCTGCCTCCTATCCCGTCTGTCCCCAGAGCCCCTGGAGCAGGCTGTCCTCTGGAATGTTGTGTGTGTGTGACCGCTGTGTGTGTGTGTGTGGGAACCTCCCGAGGTTCCCTGGCAGACGTGGCCTGGCCCTCTAGCCCATGGGACACAGCCGGCCTGACCCAACCCCTGGACAGTGGAGCGACCACTGTCCGCAGATGTGGCTGGAAGATATTTTTATACAAGGTGTGTTTAAAGATTTATGTTCTTGTGATTTCTTGTTTCTCTTTTTCTGTTGTGGTGTTTTTTGAAATACTTAAAGTAGGAAGGAAACAAAAAGGAAACAAAGACCTATTTTTGGTTAACTCATTTTTTTAAATAGAAGGAAAACTTTTTTTTAAAGGAGAAAAAAAATAAGTGTATTCCTTAAGTCTGAGATTAGACCATAAAGTCCCTGATCCCTAACCCTCTAGGGAACCCTCCTCCCTGAAGTTTAATTAGATGAAGAAGGTAGAATTTGTGGTGTTTTCCTAGAAGACTGGAGTCATGTCCATGTGGACTCGGAAAGGGCAGTCTGCCCCTTCTCCCAAATGCTGGGCCTGTGCCAAAGGCCCTCGAAACTCCCACACAGTACCCGCTCTGTCCCTGCATTGGCCTCTCGGCACCCCCAGCATCCTGGAAACCCCTCTTGCATGGGAAGAATGGTCTGGAGTTGGAACCGCCTGGCCTGACTTGACCTGACTTTTGCCACACTCTGCTCATGTTGACTGAATAAAAGTCCTGTTGCCAAAGTGAACCTTGAGTTTTTGATGGCTGTGCCAGGTCCTGGGGAAGGGCGGGAGTGCTGGGATTAGGGCGGCCCATGGTGGGGCAGGCTGACCCTTCCAGGGTCAGAGCCCAGAAGAACCTCCGCTCCCTGTGTACCACTTACAGGCACCATGCACCCTGGCCCCCACATGGAGGGAGTGTCCTTGGGTCCCCGCAACCTTTCTGGGAAGTAGTCTAGTTATCATCACCATATTTACAGATGATGAAACTGAGAAAGGATAAGAGAAATAAAGGAAATGTCTAAACTCTCACACAGCCAGTTACGGCAGGACCAGAGATTGTGTCTGGATCAGGCCACCCAGTGCCAGGGTCTGTATTCTGACCACGGCTCTCTACCTCCTTAGCTGGCAGTGAGGAATCTGAGACCAGTCCCTCCATACCGAGCCAGGTACTTCTCATGCATTGTCTACCAGGAGGGACTATTTTTGACTCCAGTCTACAACTGAGGAACAGGATCTGGCTGTAGTGACTCTTTTCAGGGCATACAGCCATAACTCCTGGCCAGGCCTCTCCATTCCTCCCTGTCCGCTCCTCAGTCCAGGCTCCTGAAGCCAGGTGTCTGGAGCTGACAAAGCTTAGGATAGGCCAAAAGAGACTTGGCTCAAAGGTGGTTGTGCTGGGGCACCTGGGTGGCCCAGTGGGTTAAAGCTTCTGCCTTTGGCTCAGGTCATGATTCCAGAGTCCTGGGATGGATCCCTGCATCGGGCTCTCTGCTCAGCAGGGAGCCTGCTTCTCAGTCTCTCTCTGCCTGCCTCTCTGCCTGCTTGTGATCTCTGTCAAATAAATAAATAAAATCTTAAAAAAAAAAAAAAAGGTGGTTGTGCGGACAAAGATCTGGAGGTCTCAGTGGGCCTCAAGCCTAGTAAAAGGCAGTGGTACAATGCAACTGCTTAGAATGTCAGTGTTGCCTCTACTGTGGAAATGGAGGGCCAGTGGGAAGCTCCGCAGGTCTAGAGGGCTGCGCTCTGTACCCAGAGGTCCATTTTGCAAGGAGCAAACCAGGACAGTGGTTTGCAAGCTGGGCTTCTCCAGCTGTGGCGAGGGGCTTGGGGGTGAGCCTCTCTGCAGGAGGATTCTACTCTCCCTGCTCATTCTCAACAAGAACAACTCCACTTTTATCTTGTTTGTCGGGCTCTTCGTGAGATTTCATTTGAAAACAGCGTTCTGGGGGTGCCTGGGGGGCTCAGTCAAGCATCCAACTCTTGATTTTGCCTCAGGTCATGAGAGAGAAAACAGGGTTCTGCTCCTAAAAGAACATTTAAAAGCCCCTGGCCTGGCACTTGTAGAAGAGGCCTGCAGGCCAGAAACAGTGATGGTGTGTGGGCACTGAACTGAGAAAGAGAAGCCTGAGGCCGCCGCGGTACCTGTCCTGAGTCTCTGGGGCAAGTGGACGACTTGCCCTGATTTTCCCGGAGAAAAGAGCCAAGCCCAAATAGCGACCTAATACCTTACCTTTCTTAACGCAGAACTTTGTAACACAGGAATTCCTCAACACCACCGGCCATCCGAGGGCTGCCTGGGAAGGGGCCGGGTTTGTCATCTGGTCAAGCAGATCCTGCAGGGGTGGGGGTAGATGAGGTGAACCCCCAGTGTCTCTGTCCCCTCCAAGAGTCCAAGATGCTACTATCTTCCCCAGGGAGGCATCTGGAAATGTTGAGAAACCACCCCGTGGGACCCATATAGATGTATGCAAATTGCATACAAATCACATGCAAATAGAGGCAGGGCCTGTTCCAAGCTAAGGTAAAGGGAAGCAGGGTTCCAATTAGGAAGATTAGCAGAAATAGGCGTCAAAGCTGGGAGGGGGGCGGGTTGGGGGGTGTGCCTGCCTGGAATCCGGCTCCTGATCTCAAATAGTCCCAAGGCCTCAGGCTGAAAACATGGGTCCCTATACACACACAGTCCTGGGGCAGAAAGCAGTCACAGCCAGGGCTTGCAACCGGCTCCAGTGGTCTAATGCTTGGTCACAGGCCACCCCACAACGTATTTCTATTTTGGTCGGGCGTTTGCAGTCTGGGTAGGGCCCAGCAGGAGAGTTGTCTGCTTTACTGGGCATCATGGTGGCCTGAAGCCTGGGGCTGGACTCATCTGAAGGCTCGCCGGCTCTCGTGTCAGGTGGCTGATGCTGGCTGTGGGCCTCACACCCCCACATGGCCTCTCCAAGTGGCCTGGGCTTCCTCAAAGCATGGTGGCTGGGGTCCAACAACAGGTGACTAAAGAGAGCCAGGCCAAAGCTGCGTCATCACTTCAAATCTAACTGTGGACTGCGCGTGGTGTCACTTCTGCCTCGCTCCACTCATTAGAAGCAAGTCACTGCGGCCAGCCCTATCCGATGGGAGTACAGTCAACGTTATGGACCAGTTCTAAAACTATCACAGGACCCCTTCAGGGGACAGGTGGAGAACATGTGGACACCAGGGGCTGGCTGAGCAAGAAGCTATCCCCAAGAGGGCCCAGCTAGAAGGGGCTGCTGCTGGGGCTGCAGGAGGACAGGGGCGCTCCTGACTCCTACATCAAGCCCTGTTTATGGGTCACATCCCTATCATCAGTGAAGAGGGATCCTGGTGTTCAGTCCTGAGGCCACAGGGAGTGGGGAGAGGCCCCCGTGAATACCATGGCCTGCTCCCTCTCCACAGGCAGTGAGGGGGCCAAGGAGGCAGGTTCGGGCCCAAGAGCCCACCAGCCTGGGTTGGTAGAGCCCATAATGCCAGCACTGGAAAGGACCACAGTCTCTCTCATGAGACAGATGCAGGGCAGGAGTAGCTCAAGGGGACAGGGAAGTTAGAGGCAGGGCCAGGGTTGGGACCTGGGATGGCTACACCCTGCCTGGAGCCCTTTCCACTCAGTCAGACCCTCAAAACTGGACTGTGCTCCAGAGCCTAGAGGGAAGGACAGGGAGAGAAAGGGTGGTGGGGCAGGGAGTCATCTTGCTCAGGACGGGAAACGGGGATCTGGATTGGAAACGGTAAATGAAGGAGTGGAAACAACCAAAGCTGGTTCAGGCCAAGGTCACACGGGGGGAGATCTAGACCCACATCCCTCTCACAAAGAGGTTTATAGGGTCTGATTTGAGAACTCTGTTGCTTCCCTGGCTCTCTTGGGGCCACCCAGGGCGAGAAAGGGGAGAAGAGAGGAATGGTGGAGAAAAGGCCCAAGGGAGCCAGGTCGCCCAGAGAGGGGAAGACCTTGCTCCTTGGGTTCAAGAGGGATGTACCCTGGACTTGGATCTCCCAAGGACACAGATAGTCACCCTGTGCCATGTGCCCACTGCCACACCGCAGGGTCTGGCCCTGACCCTCACTCCAAAATGCCCACAGCCTAGGGCTCCTTCTCCCCTGAATGCCTATTACGTCCTGTGCTGTGCAGATCCCTGCACTTACTTCCTTGCCTTATGATTTGGCTTCCCCCAACAGAATTTGTATCCCCACGACCTGCTCAGGAACTGTTGGAGACAGGCATGTGGAACAGGACATCTAACTGGAATGCTGTGGACACTGTCAGGAAGCTACAAAGAACAAACTCTTGGGCCAATCCCTGGCTAGTACGTTACCATCTTGGGTTAAACAACAGGGGAGTTTTGTGCCTGGAAGTTTGGGGTCATCTCTCCCGTGACTAAGCCCCCCAGTTACTGGGGCTAAGGCTTGGGTAGGGAGAACTGGAGCCCCAGGAGGAGTGATTTCTCTGCCGTGCTCTCCTCACATGCCACCTTAGGGAGGACCTTCTCTAACTCCAGCTAGTGGCTCACTGGCCAGAAACAGCCTTTTGCCTCCCGGGAGCTAGCCCAGAGCTTATGCTCTGTTGCTGAGAATGCCTCTTAGTGAGAAGCATGGTGGGGGTCTGGCCCAAGTGGCATCTGACAGATGAGGTCTCAACAATGGGCTCAGACATTTCCTAATCATGCGACTATGAGGAGCTGACTTGACTTCTTTAGGCCTCAGTTTTCTCGTCTGTAAAATGGGGATAAGATGCTCCTACCTCAAAGGGTTGTTGACTCAGCTGGCTTCTTTATAGAAACTGAGAAGCTAACCTAAAAATCATATGGAAATACAAGGAACAAAGAAGAACAAAGTTGGAAGTCTCACTTCCTGATTTCAAAGCTTACTACAAAGCTTTACTACAGTAATGAATACTGTGGGGAACTAACATAAGGAAAGACAAATAGACCAACAGGATAGAATTGAGAGCCGAGGAATAAACCCTCACATATAAATCGATCTTTGGCAAGGATGTCAAAACCATTCATGGGGAAGAAGAGACTTTTCAACAAATGGACAAGTGGATATGCACATGAAAAAGAATGAATTTGGACCCCTTCCTCACACCATGTAAAAAAAAAAAATTTAATGGAGCTAAAACCAGGGTGACTGGGTGGCTCAGTCATTAAGTGTCTGCCTTCAGCTCAGGTCATGATCCCAGGGTTCTGGAATGGAGTGCCACATCGGGCTCCTTGTTTAGTGGGAAGCCTGCTTCTCCCTCGCCCTCTGCCCCTCCCCCACTCGTGCTTGCTCTCTTGGTCTAATAAATAAATAAAATCTTTAAAAAAGTGAGCAAAAACCTAAATGTAAAAGCTAACACATAGAAGAAAACATGGACGTATGCATTTGTAAACTTGGATTAGGCAAAAATTGACATAATGCCAGGGGTACAGTTAAGAGAAGGAAAAATAGATACATTTGAACACCATCAAAATTAAAAACTTGGTGCTTCAAATGACACCACCAAGAAAGTACCAAGACAAGCAAGCACAGGATGGGAGAAAATATTCGCAAGTCATATCTCTGATAAGGGATTTGAATCTAGATATATGAAGAACTCAGAACTCAATAAAAATAACCCAGTGATAAAAAAGCAAGTAACCCAATTTAAAAATGCGCAAAGGTGGGGCACCTGGCTGGCTTAGTTGGTAGAGCATGCAATCCTTGATCTTGGGGTAGTGAGTTTGACCCCCACATTGGGTGCAGATTACTTAATATTTAAAAAAATAAAAATTAAAAAAGGAATACACATTTCTGCAAAGAAGAGATACAAATGGCCAATAGCACATTAAATAGATAAGAAATAAAACCCCAGGGCACCTGGGTGGCTCAGTGGGTTAGGCCTCTGCCTTTGGCTCCAGTCATGATCTCAGGGTCCTGGGATCGAGCCCTGCATCGGGCTCTCTGCTCAGCAGGGAGCCTGCTTCCTTCCCCCCATCTCTCTGCCTGCCTCTCTGCCTACTTTATCTCTGTCTGTCAAATAAATAAATAAAATCTTAAAAAAAAAAAGTAAAACCCCAGTGAGATACCACTCTGTTCCCACTAGCATAGCTAGAATAAAAAAGTCACATACTGTTAAGTGCTGTGGAGATATGGCGAACTCCAGACCTTCATACGCTGCCCGCGGGTGGGTAAAATGGTACAGCCGTTGTGAAAAGCAGTGCTCATTCCTCAAAAGGCTGGACGTGTAGTGACTAGATGACCCAGCAGTTCCTTTCCTCAGTGTATAGTGTACACAAAAACTTATACGTCGATGTTCATAGCTATAAGATCTGTGATAAAAAAGTGGAGATAAATGTCCACCAGCTGATGAATGGATAAATAAAATGCGGTACAGCCATATGCTAGGATATTATTTAGCAGTAGAATGGGGGAATCTGGAAAACGTGACACTAAGTGAAAGAAGCCAGCCACAGAAGACCACATATCATATGGTTCCATTTGTAGGAAATGCCCGGAATAGGCAAATCCATAAAGACCAAGAAGAGACAAGTGGTTGCCTAGGTCTGGGGTTAGGGGAAAATGGGGAGTGAGTGCTAACGGACACAGGGTTTCTTTTTGGAGTGATGAGAATGTTTTAAATTTGATTGTGATGATGGCTGCCCAGCTTTGTGAATATACTAGGAACTACTAAATTGCCCACTGTAATGGGTGAGTTGTATGGTAGATGAATTACATTTTGATAAGCTGTCATTTAAAAAAAAAAAAAGCAGATAGGAGCACCTGAATGGCTCAGTCCCTTGAGCATCTGACTCTTGGTTTCCGCTCAGGTCATGATTTCAGGGTCCTCAGATCAAGCCTCATGTAGGGGCTCTGCACTCAGTGGGGAGTATGCCAGAAATTCTCTCCCTCTCCCTCTCCCAGGCTCGTTCTCTCTCTAAAATAAATAAATCTTTTAAAAAATAATTAAAATGTTAAAAATTATAAAATTAATTTTTTTTTTTTCTTAAAGCTGAAAGGACTCAGTGAGTTTGTAATAGGGGAAGCATGCAGTTTGTGTTCAAGTGATCCCACTGTTACAGAAAGAGAAATTGAGGTGGGCAGGGCAAGATGACCCCAAGTGGAGGAAGAAGAGTGGGGTAAAGACGAAAGTAAGCTTGAAGGGACCTCTGCACCTGGCCTGGCCTCCCTACAGCCCAGGAAGCCTCTGGATGCTGCATTCCAGCCTGGAAGCCAGTCTCCCGGGAGGAGGGCTGGGACCTGAGGGTTTTGCTGCCACCCTGTGGAATAGGTGAGGATTACAGCTATGGGGGCTAGGGTCGGATTGAAGCTCACAGCTAAAATGTGCTCAGCCCCATACAGGGGAGGCGGGCCAGGTCCACAGTGAACTGACTGCCCAGGTGTGAATAAAATTACTGCAGTCTATCCACATACTCACTTGGGTGGTAACAGCAATAAGCTGTTGAAACAGAAGAAAATGCAGTGTCTAGGAGTCCAGGATTAAGGAAGGCTTCAGGGTCACCTTGGGTGGCTCAGTGGGTTGAAGCCTCTACCTTTGGCTCAGGTCATGATCTCAGGGTCCTGGGATGGAGCCTCTCATTGGGTTCTCTGCTCAGCAGGGAGCCTGCTTCCTCCTCTCTCTCTCTGCCTGCCTCTCTGCCTACTTGTGATCTCTGTCTGTCAAATTTTAAAAAAAAATTAAATAAAAAAAAAAAAAAAAGGAAGGCTTCAAAGAGGAATGATGAAGCAGGAAAGGGCTCTGAGGCTCAAGGCCAGGAAGCTATTATCTGCGGCATGGGGCTGGGCACTTAGTAGATGCCCAAGAAATAGGGGAATAAATGGTTACTAGATTGCGAGAGTACATGCTTTTGGCACAGTTGATGTGTCTGAGGAAAGCTTGATGTGGCCTTCCGGGTGGAAAGGGAAACAGCAAGAGCATAAAATAGCCAGGGCCTTCCTCAAGGAAAGGAAGGAGCCTCTGGGGAGTCCTGAGCGATAATGATGAGGCCTCTGTTACTAATTCTGGTGGCGTTTTTGTGGACCCCCCCCCCCATTACCTCATCTGAGTCTTCTCAAAGTGTTCTGGTAGGCAGGGCTGGATTCTCTGTCATTCTTTCACTTAACAGATGGAAACTGAGGCTCAGAGAAGTGAGCTGGAATGCGGGCCTCCTTGTTCTAAGCCCATGCTGTCTGCTGACTTGCTATCTGGGTGCTGAGGAGAAAGGACTGGGGGAACTCGGTAGTGGGGAGGAGAGGGAATGGTCTAAACTGGCTGAGATGAAGATATTCTTCCTGAATATTGAGGAGAGTCCCAGGGAAGTCAGACCGTGGAGTAGGAGAGTTGAGGAAGTTGGGCATGTCCTAAAATATAGGTGAGATCAAGAGCCAGCCATGGCTTCCCATTGCTCCCAGGGTAGTACAACACCTCTGGCCTGGCGTTCAAGGCCCCCTCACAAGAGGCAGTGTAATCCAGTGGCTCAGACACAGGCTTGGGTTTGTAATCCCCACTCAGCTGCTGTCCAGCTGGGTGACCCTCTGGGACCATTTCCTCCTCTAGAAACCATGCACAAGGACAGCACCTGCTTCACAGGTTGCTTGCTTTTATTATCGTTATTGTTGTTATTATTATTATTATCCAGAACAGAGCCTAATTCTTGGCTCCTTTCATGTACTCCAATCCTTCAAGTTGGGCCCCTGGCTTCTCCAGTACGTGCCAGGCATAACGGTGCCTCCAGGCCTTTCTGCAAAGATGGTCCTTCAGCCTGAAATGATCCCACTCCACTGGTCCCTTCAAACTGCCTCCTCCCAAAGTCTTTCCTGATCCTCTCTGGTTAAATCCACTTCTGCTTCTGCCCTTCCTCTGCACCTTGCTTAACCCTCTCATCTAGAACTACTTCCTTCTGCATCAAATCAGCACAAGGGGCCTGCCTGCCATCTCTGCTTGGGGAACTTAGGAAGTGAGTTTCCTCAGGACGAGCACAGTATCTTACCTCTTTGTGAGCCAGCCAGGGCCGACATGGAGAAGCTCTAAACAATCACATGCCTGGGAAAGAAAGAGAGCAGGAAAGCAAAGCTGAAGGGAAGCGGGGGAGGGGTGTGCAGTGAAGAAAAGGAGAGAGAGAGAGAGTAAAGTTGATTGGGACTAAGGCCAAGAGAGACTCTGGTAAATGCAGCTGGGGCTGCTTTCTCTGGAAGACTTCGGCGAGGAGACTGGAGACTAGGTGATCTGCTGCTTTTCCATGGCTCTGATGTTAATTCCTTGAGCCATGGCACTGAAACGGGCTCTGGAAACCTCATGGTGGCTTTGGACTGGCTAGTTAGCCCCTCTGAAGCTCCACTGCCCCATCTGTAACACAGATAATAATGGTACTTAATCCAACTGGATTGTTGTGGGGATCAGACGAGAAAAGTCCCAGGAAAATCCCTGGCACCGAGGCCATAGTAAGTACTCAGTAAATGCTATGTGTTAGGACGGTGATGGCTTGGTGGTTTGGAGAGCTCCAGACATGTCCGAATATAAGGCTGCTCGCTGCTGGGGAGGAGAGGTGCTTCCTAAACTTGGAGAGATGTCTTTTGTCCCAGAGCCCTGCCCAGTGACCACACAGAGGTCACACAGTGTTTTCTGTGGGGCCTCCCCCCCACAACAAGATACACAATAAAGCCTCCTGATTGCTTGATTAAAGGACGTGGATACACAATTAATTTCAATTTTAAGCCTAACCCTCCCTGCCTACCCAAAAGAACCACACACCCTATTCCAATTTACACACTGAAACAATATGGAATTTTCCAGTGGGTTCTGAAGCCTTTGAAGTGACCAGACCAGACTATTGATTTATTTCCAACTAACCTCTCTCTTTGAACCCAGAGGGGTCAAGGTTAATTATACAATAAAACACCCTGTGCCCAGCTGCCCCCTGTGAGGGTGCAGGGAGCCCCCAGACCTTTCCAAGCCAGTGAGCGGCAGATCATATTTCTGGTTCCCTCTCTGCATTCATTTCCTTCATCAGGACCCATTAAGGAGAAGAAAAAACCCTCAGCCCCCTCATTTCCTCCCTGAGAGATAAATTTTAATTTGCTGGAAACCAATAAAGGGAATCTAAACCATGTTTCCAGGCTGCTCCCTGCGGTTGAAACCTCTGGCTGGGAGCACAGCACCTATTCCAGGACTGGCTGAGAACGGGGCTGGGGGTGGCAGAGGGAAGCGAAGGGGTGCATGCTACCACCCCCTCCCCGGCCTGCCTCCCCCACACAGGGTGAAGGGAGACCCCAGAGAGCCTCACTGTGTGGAGGCTTCCTGTGGGACCAGACGGCTGAAGTTGGGTAACCCACGGGCTGCGGCTTCTCCTGCGCGTGCGCAGTCGGCGCTCGAAAGCCTCAGCGCTCGAAAGCCTCATCAGGTGGGCACCCCCGGTCCCTGTGCCCGCAGCTGAAACGGGCTCGCCTGGCACTGACCACAACGAGTCCCCGTTGTCACAGGCAGCCAGTGGCAGAGCCAAGACCAGAGCCCAAACTTGCATTCTCCTTGTAAGAGAATGGATTCTCTTCCTCTGCATCTTCCCATCCCAGAGAAACAACGTCATGAGAATGTTCTTTTTATTTCCATCATTAAAAGAAAAAAAGAAAGAAAGGGTCAAAGCTATTATCTAACATGAAGTCCACAATCCAGCGTCCCCAAGGTGTCCCAACAATGTCCACCTTAACTGTGTTTCCCAGATCCGGGACCCAACCAAGGCTCACACCCTCGCCTAGCTGTCATGCCTCTTCACTCTCTGCTCTTCCAAAACAGACCTGGCCTTCTCTGTTTTTCCTGACACTGACATTTTATTTTATTCTATTTATTTAAGATTTTATTTATTTATTTGAGAGGGAGAGATCACAAGTAAGCAGAGAGGCAGGCAGAGAGAGAGGAGGAAGCAGGTTCCCCGCTGAGCAGAGAGCCCGATGTGGGGCTCGATCCCAGGACCCCAAGATCATGACCTGAGCCGAAGGCAGAGGCTTTAACCCACTGAGCCACCCAGGGGCCCCTTCTTTTCTTTTTTTAAAGATTTGTATATTTTTTTTTGAAAGAGAGCACAGAAGGAGAAGGAGAATCAGACTCCTCACTGAGCAGAGTCTGACACAGGGCTCAACCCCAGGACCCAGAGAGGCAGATGCTTAACCGGCGGAGCCATCCAGGCACCCCAACAATGACATTTCTGAAGGGACGACATGAGTGATCCCCTAGTGTGGATTTGTCTCGTTTCCTCCTGACTAGTAAGAGAATCAGATAATATTTTTTGCTCCAAACAATTCACACGTGATGCTGTATTCCTTTTAGGGCATCAGTCCCGGGGCCTCATGATGCCACAACTGTTTTTGGTGAGGGACGCAGGGTTTCCAGCTGAGGTTTGTTCTCGGCCTCCTTGAGGCTTCTTGGCACCAGGGCACCTTTAGCACCGGCCACCAGACGAGGACGTTCTCTGGGACCCTTCCAACCCACAGACTACACCTAGAACCCTGGGAGGAAGTCCCCCAAACACGGCCTCAGATGCATTTTTCCCAGTTTTTGCTGGAACATTCCTATGTTTGCCTCAGGGCTCAAGAGTCCCATCTCTACCTCCATGAGGCCTTTTTAATTCTCAGACAGAATCAACACTCCCTTCTGCTTCCACACTCCTTTGTTTCTGGCTTCTTGAGTGATTTATCTCAACTGTAGTAAAGGTCACTGTGGAGCTCTGACTGCCCCCCCACACGTCCAGGCTCCACAACAGAAGGTTCTCTATGAATATCTGCCAAATAATACCAATCTGCCTTGTGGGTGATCTCAGTTTTCCATTTGAAAGAAAAGCTCAACATCCAATCATGAATCAAAAAGCTGTTTGAGTCTTTGCTGAACAACCTGGAACAGGAGCTGGAGGATGAATGAGATTGCCTGTCATTCACCAGAGTCCTAAATATTCTCTTCACCCATCTTTCTCCCTATCATCTCATGGCTCCTTCTTCACCTCCAAACCTCTCTGCTTTCTCTCCTTCTTGCCCAAGTCCCACCTCTTTGGGGATCAATTTGGTTCAAGTATAAGAAAAATGTATTAATTTAGGTCAAACAGGTAATACCCAGAAACAGTCTCCTTGTTTAAAGAAAAAAAAAATGTTGCCTAAGTCCCCTCTCAACTGCCCAAGCCCAGGGCCCTCCCTAGGGCCAATACCATTATCAGCTTTGGGTTCCTTCCAGGCCTTTTTCTATGAGATACAGACTTCCATCTATGGATATGCTAAATAATGTTTCCAGTTTCCAGTGCTGCACCAAACCTTCCACTGTCTCCCTGTGCTCATCAGCACATGTCTCTGTAGAGTATAAATGAGATTTGCTAGGTCTGGGGCATGTGCTTTGTGAATCTAATGGAGCCTGCCTAATGATCCCCGCTAAGACACTGTGTACCCTCACTCTCCACCAGTGCTCTGTGGTGGGAGCAGGACTATTTCTCTCCCATGGGCAGCTTCCTCCTCTACCAAGACTGCTCTGAGGACCCCGGTGCAAGGGTGCCTTAAGGTCTGTAAATCAATCAAGGTGATTGCCACATCGACGAAAGGAAGGATAAAAATCAGGGGATCATCTCAACAGATGCAGAGAAAGCATTTGACAAAATTCAACATCCACTTATGAGACAAACTCTAAACAAAGCTGGTGTAGAGGGAATGTGCCCAAACATAATAAGGGCCACACATGACAGACCCACAGCTAACTTCATACTCAATGGTGAAAAGCTGAAATCTTCCTCTAAGATCAGGAATAAGACAAGGATGCCCACTCTCGCCACTTTTGTTCAACATAGTATCAGAAGCGCTAGCCACAGCAATCTGGCAAGAAAAAGCAATAAAAGGCGTCCAAATTAGAAAGGAAGAAGTAAAACTGTCACTGTTTGCAGATGACATAATACTATATAGAGAAAACACAAAAGACTCCACTAAAAAACTGTTCAAACTAATAAATGAATTCAGTAAAGCTGTAGGATAAAAAATCAAAATACAGAAATCTAAGACCTCTCTATACACTAATTCTGAACTGTTAGAATGAGAAACTAAGAGAAAAACCCCATTTACAATTACATCAAAAAGACTTAAATACCTAGGAATAAACTTAACCTAGGAGGTAAAAAAAACCTGTACTCTGAAAGCTGTAAGACACTGATGAAAGAAATTGAAGACACAAATAAATGCAAAAATATTCTGTGCTCATGGACTGGAAGAATTGATATTGTTAAAATGTCCCAAAGCAATCTGTAGATTCAATGCAATCCCTATCAAAATTCCAAGGGAATTTTTCAGAACTAAAATTTTTTTTTAAAGATTTTATTTATTTATTTGACAGACAGAGATCACAAGTAGGCAGAGAAGCAGGCAGAGAGAGAGGAGGAAGCAGACTCCCTGCTGAGCAGAGAGCCCGATGTGGGGCTCAATCCCAGGACCCTGAGATCATGACCTGAGCAGAAGGCAGAGGCTTAACTCACTGAGCCACCCAGGTGCCCCCAGAACTAAAATTATTTTAAAATTTGTTTGGAACCACAAAAGATTCTGAATAGCCAAAGCAATCTTGAGAAAGAAGAACTAAGCTGGCGGTTAGGAAATCATGCTCCCTGATCAAACTATACTACAAAGTTAGAGGAATCAAAACAGTCTGGTTTGACATGAAAACAGATGCACGGATCAATGGAATACCACTGAGAACCCAGAATTAAACCCACGTGCATATGGCCAATTAATTTATGACAAAGGAGCCAAAAACATACAAAAGAGAAAGGACAGTGTCCTTAATAAATGGTGTTGGGAAACCTGGACGGTCACATGCAAAAGAATGAAAATAGTCCACTATTTTATTTTATTTTTTTATTTTATTTATTTGACAGAGAGAAATCACAACTAGGCAGAGAGGCAGGCAGAGAGAGAGGAAGGGAAGCAGACTCCCTGCTGAGCAGAGAGCCCCATGTGGGGCTCGATCCCAGGACCCTGGGATCATGACCTGAGCCGAAGGCAGAGGCTTTAACCCACTGAGCCACCCAGGCGCCCCAAATAGTCCACTATTTTAAAGCATACACAAAAATTAACTCAAAATAGGCTGAAGATTTTTTTTTAAAGATTATATTTATTTATTTGACAGATCACAAGTAGGCAGAGAGGCAGGCAGAGAGAGAGGGGGAAGCAGACTCCCTGCTGAGCAGAGAACCCTATGTGGGGCTCGATCCCAGGACCCTGAGATCATGACCTGAGCCGAAGGCAGAGGCTTAACCCACTGAGCCACCCAGGTGCCCCAGGTTGAAGATTTTTTTAAAAGATGGATTAAAGATTTCAATGTAAGACCTGAAACCATACAATTCCTGGAAGAAAACATAGTTGTGTAAGCTCCTCGCCATTGGTCTTAGTGACATTTTTGTGGATCTGACTCCAAAGGTAAGGGAAACAAAAGCAGAAATCAGCGAATGGGACTACATCAGATGAAAAAGCTTCCACAAAGCGAAAGAAAACAGCTTCACAATGAAAAGACAACCTATTGAATGGGAAAAGATTTTTTTCAAATCATATTATCTGACAAGGGATTGATAATCTAAAATATTTAAAGAACTCATACAACTCAACAACAAAAAGCCAACCAACCCAATTTAAAAAACGGGCAGAAAAAAATAAAAAATAAATAATAAAAAACGGGCAGAGGACCTGAAGAGACATTTTTCCAAAGCAGACTTGCACATGGCCAACAGGCCAAAAAAATGCTGAACATCACTAATTATTAGGGAAATGTCATTCAAAACCACAATGAGATATCACCTGACACTGGTTAGAATGGCTATAACCAAAAAGACAAGAAACAACAAGTGTTGGAGAGGATATAGAGAAAATGGAAGCCTCGTGCATTGTGGTGGGAACATGAACTGGGCCAGCCCCTGTGGAAAACAGTATGGAGATGCCTTAACTAAACAACAACAACAACAAACTACCGTATGATCCAGCTTTTCCATTTCTGGGTATTTCTCCAAAGAAATTGGAAAGACTAAATCAAAGATATCTGACCTCCACATTCACTGCATCATTATTTATACTATCCAAGACATGGGAAAAGCCGAAATGCCTATCTACGGATGAATAACGAAGATGTGGTATTTATACACATACATACATAGGGATATTACTCAGCTATAAAAAAAAGAATGCAGGGGCGCCTGAGTGGCTCAGTGGGTTAAAACCTCTGCCTTCGGCTCAGGTCATGATCCCAGGGTCCTGGGATCGAGCCCCACATCGGGTTCTCTGCTCAGCGGGGAGCCTGCTTCCCCCTCTCTCTCTGCCTGCCTCTCTGCCTCCTTGCAATCTGTCTGCCAAATAAATAAAATCTTAAAAAAAAAAAAAAAGAATGCAATCTTGCCATTTTTGACAACATGGAAGGATCTTGAAGGTATTATGCTAAGACGGAGAAAGACAAATACTGTAAGACTTCATTATATATGGAATCTATAAACAAAACAAAAACAAGCTCATAGATACAGAGAACAGACTGGTAGTTACCATAAGGAAGAAGGAGGGGGTAGGCAAGCAAAATGGATAAAGGGACTCAACTGTATGCTGACAATGGTAAGGAGAGGGGTGCCTGGGTGGCTCAGTGGGTTAAAGCCTCTGCCTTTGGCTCAGGTCATGATCCCAGGACCCTGGGATTGAGCCCTGCATCGGGCTCTCTGCTCAGCAGGGAGCCTGCTTCCCTCTCTTTCTGTCTCTGCCTGCCTCTCTGCCTACTTGTGATCTCTGTCTGTCAAATAAATAAATAAAATCTTTTTAAAAAATGGTATGGTAAGGAGACTTCAGTGGTGATTACTTTGTAGCACATACAAATGCTGAATTATAATGTCATATACCAATTTTAGCTCAATTTGAAAAGAAAAGAGATCTGGGAGCTTTCCCCATTGGTAAACACCTAATTCAATCCCAACAAGCCCTCCCCACCCCCATAGATTTTAGCTGATTTAGAAATGATTTAATCTCTAGATAAATTCTCATTTTCAGGTTGGAATTATGCTCTTGTTAAAAAACAAAATTCAACTGAGCACATTCTTTTTAAATAATCTCTATGTTCACTGTGGGATCAAAGTCTATGAGATCAAGAGTCACATGCTTTTCCAACTGAGCCAGTCAGGTGCCCCCAGCTGAGAACATTTGAAAGCTCTTACTGGCTTTCTTTCTTTTTTCTTAAGTAATCTCTACACCCAATGTGAGGCTAGGCTTGAACCCATGACCCCAAAATCAAGAGCTGCTTGCTCAATCGAATGAGCCAGCCAGGTGGCCTTCTTACTGGCTTTCTTCAATGATTCATGAATCAAGCAACATCCAGTCCAGCAGAGAAAGGAGCTCTGAGGAGCTGTGCAAAATGAAGGACTTTTATAGGCAGAAGGGAATGCAAACAAGGAGGCTGTATGAGCAAAAAGTGGATTGCTTGTGGCAAGGTCACTTTCCTTTAGGGAATAACTGGGGTCTGTCTGTCAGGCAGATTAGCCACTAGTGCTCATCAGGTAATTTTTTTTTTTTAATCAGGTAATTCTTGATTGGCTGATTTAAGATTCCATTTCCAGGAGAGCCAAAACTGTAAATTAACTCTTGGTTTGGTGACATGGGGCTTCGCATAAAGGACTCCATTTTTGGTCTGCTGTCTTCTTCGTCGTCGTCGTCTTCTTCTTCTTCTTCTTTTTTTAACACTAACCTGGCTTCTTTCTTGTTTTCCTGAGTCCTTCTTTCTCCTTGTCCCCTGGTCCCTGTCCACCTGCCTCTCCGACCCTGCAACCCTCCTCAGCCAGACTGCCCAGTGCCCCCAGAGCAGGGACTGGGCGTGAATCTGCTGCCTCTGGGCCAAATCCCCACTCAAATCCCCATCCTTTGCTTCTGCCCAAAGTGGGCATTGGATGCATGCAGGAGCCAGGCACAGGGGCACCCTGGAATGCCACCTGCCTCAGTCAGCGCCTGTCACAGCAACACATGCCCTGCGGATGTACTACCATTTCAAGAACAGTAACATAATGTTTAACATACTTAAGTCACAAAGCAACAAGTCATGACACCACAATGAAATGGTCACGCAGTGAAACTAAAACATGCACACAAATACGTAGCATTGGGGAAATTGGTAATTAAAGATCAAACAGCTCATTTAACCGAGACTCTGTTTTTCTTTTGTTTTGCATTGAGGTCAGCTGGGTGGGCCAGAAATGCATACTGTAATAGTCTCCCTCAGGTAGCACAGACCAGGGGCGAGCACCTGCGTCAACACACATAACACTAACCCTATGAGGCAGATACTGTTATCACCATGTTCGCTTCACAGATGAACTCACTGTGGCACAGAGAAGTTAAGGAACTTGCTTGAGGTCACCCAGCTAGTAAGGGGGAAAAGCTGGGATGGGAACTCGGGTATTCTGACTTGGGAGCCTGAGCCATAACCACTGTACCACACTGTCTTTCAGCTTTAAGATGAGCAGGTCATCCCTGCGATTAGGCACACATGTTTGTTTTCCAAAGCACTCTTCCTTTTCCATTATTTCACTTGAATCTCTTGGTGACGCTTTGAGGGAAAGGAAGGCCCAGCTTAGTGATGGGAAAACTGAGGCTCAGAGAGATTGCCCAGGGTCACAGCATACCAGAGACAGATTTCAACACAAGAGGAAATAGGAAGGAAAAGAAATGCCACGTCCACAATGTAATGTTCTTACCAGGCCCTATGGTGTCAGTCCAGCCCCTTTTTAATTACCGCGTAAAAAGAAAAGCTACCCCTAGGCCTGTCCCCACTAGTTTAGGTTTATTCATCTTCCTTCTCCCAACCTGCCTCCCTCTTTCCTCTTTTCTGCCCTTATCTCCCTCATCTAGTTAGACATCTATTTATTCTTTCCAGAAAACTCTCTTGAGCCCAGGAGGTGCAGGGTAAATGAAGGGATACAGATGTGAATGCTCCAAGTTCTCCCCTGGTGGGCCAGTATGGAGTCAGCTCCTCTCATCAGCCTGCTGTCTACCCACCCTCCCTTCCCACTCCTTCGCTCCCCTTCTCCTCCCCATCAGCAATGCGAGCCCCCATTTTGCTGGCCTCCATCATCCTGTAGCAGATATGGGAGAACTAAGATTCATGAGCCATTAGCAAATGGGAAGCGGCCATGGAGACCCCCAACTGTGCAGTTACAGAGGAAAGCCTGTAGCCCTTGCCTGATGTCTACTCTCAAAAAGCAGGCTGCCGACCAGTGGGCTCAGCACCCCCAGAGACGCTGACACATCTGGGTCACCAGGATGCCCCAGACCGGGCCTCCTAGACTGATGCCAAGAAACGGTAGCTGGTCACCCAGGGCAGAGAAGGGGCAGGTGGTGTGTAGCATACAGCACTTGGGATAAGGGTGTTTGTGCGCGCACGCGTGTGTGTGTGTGTGTGTGTGTGTGTGTGTGTAGGAGTGCGCATGTGTATGGGGTACATCAGTATGTCTAACCTGGCCACCTGGGTGTGAGCAGACAGCCCTGCTCTGGCCCAGGGTTGTCTTTCGTTCCCACAGGGAGCAGTGTCTCTGACTGGCCCAGTGGGACCAGCTGGGACGGTTCTGATCACCTGCTCTGCTGTTGGTTTCTGTCAGACTCTTAGGTAACTCCACTCTCAGGAGCCCAGGGTTTAGCATCATAAAAGGTGAGAGCCTAGAGGGAAATCTGGAGATTATCTCACTCTTGCTACAGCCCTATTACCCAGGCTTCTGCCCCATGGGGTGCAAATAAGAGGCCCATGGTTCCCAGGCTGGGGCTGAGGACACGGAGAGGAGAAAGTAGTCTCAGAGGTGGGAGCGGCTTCGACCAGGATGACAGAGGGTTTCGGCTACTCCATTCTGACCTCAGTTCATGCTTTCTCACTGATAACTTCTTTCCAGCTAAACTCTTTTTTTTTTTTTTTTTTTAAGATTTTATTTATTTATTTGACAGACAGAGACCACAAGTAGGCAGAACAGCAGGCAGAGAGAGAGGGGGAAGCTGAACAGAGAGCCCGATGTGGGGCTTGATCCCAGGACTCTGGAATCATGACCCCAGCCGAAGGCAGAGGCTTAATCCACTGAGCCATCCAGGTGCCCCCCAGCTAAACTCTTAACTCAGGCAAAAGATCCTGCAGGCAAAGGATGCCTCCAAGGGAACTGAAACTACCCCCTCAAGCAGTAGGGACTGCCCTGAGGAAGGAAGACCTTGCTTGCCCATGACTGATCCCAAGACAATGATCCACCTGACCATGATGGCCCATCTGCAACCTTTCTCCCACATTCTCCCTATATAAACCTACAGGTATTTTCAGCACTTTGGAGACAGTCTTTGAGACGCTAGTTCTGTTCTTACTGATGTTGGCCTCATTGAAACAAATTCCTTGCTTGTTTCACTGCCACACATCTCTCTGCCTTTGATTTTGTCAGTGGTCAGTGGCCAAACCTGATCTGAGGCCCCCAAGAGCCCGGTCCTCTTGCACCCATGGGTCCCGGTTACATATCCACGGCAATACCCTTCCCCATGGCCCTCCTCAGTGCTGAGAGAGCACCCTAGACTCTTCATGCTGACCAGAACTCTGACTGGTGGTCAAATATGTTTTTGATTAATTACAAATAGGAAATGAGTAAGTTTTTACCTGATAAATGCAGTGGGCAAAATTCTTTCAGTATGTGGGGGTCGTGAGAAAAAACATTACATTGTGTTTTTGATGAAAGTCTTGAAAATGTTAGTGAAATGAATGGATAAAGGATAACCATATGACAGGAGCCTTAAGAGACTGAACTTGAGTGCTTTTTGGTCCCTTCATCAAGAGAAAGGATCACACAGGGGAGATGATGGCGGCAGAGTAGAAGGACCCTAGGCTCTCTCATCCCATGAACACAACTAGGTAACTATCAAATCATCCTAAAAACCCAGAAACTGATCTGAAGACTGATAGGACAAACCCCACAACTAAAGGGAGAGAAGAGGCCACACAGAAGAAGGTAGGAAGTGCAGTGCTGCAGAGGGGAGGGAGCCAGAGAAGGGAGAGAGAGAGAGGAATACACAGGGGAACACACAAGGAGAATGTTTTTCATAGCCAATGGCTTGGACAGGACGAAGGGCTGAATTTTTTTTTTTTTTGGGGGGGGGCTGAAATTTCTGATTTCTTGCCACAGCGGGGCTCAAATCCTGAAGTTTTTTTTTTGTTGTTGTTTTGTTTTGTCTTGTTTTTAAAGGTTTTATTTATTTATTTGACAGAGAGAGAGAGAGCAAGCCCAAGTAGGGAGCACGCCAGACAGAGGGAGAAGGAGAAGCAGACCCCACGATGAGCAGGGAGCACAACATGGGGCTTGATCCCAGGACTCTCGGATCATGACCTGAGCTGAAGGCAGACACTTAGCCAACTGAGCAGCCAGATACCCCAATCCTGAAGTTTTTTAAAGTACTGGCAGGCTTGGCTGGGCTCCTGTGTGAAGGTATCTGGGCTGCTCCAGGAGAGAAGGCAGGCAAACAACCTAGGGGCAGAGCAATTTGAAGAGCACCAGGGGCACACAGGGAGGGGGGGATTACCTGCTCTTCTAGGAACATGCCCATAAGAGGCAGCATTCAGAGAGAGAGACTAGGAACAAAACAAAACAAAAAAACAAACAAACAAAAAACAAAACAAAACAAACAAACAAAAAAAAACTAGGAACAAAGCTGGCTAGTGCCATTTCCTTCCCCTGCCCCTCAGCATAAACGCAGAGCCACCTGCACATGTGGGAAGCAGCATAGACACTGGCTGCCTAACTTGCTTATGCCAAGTCCCACCGCTGCTGTGCTCTGGCAGGACTGCCCTTTCCAGTCAGGCTTGCCTTAGTCCCAGCACAGCAGGCCCCTTCCCCAGAAGACCAGCACAACCCCCTGTCCACACCACATCTCCCAACCAGAATTTTGCAGGGCCTCTGTTCTGGTGGAGGTGGTGACAGTTCTCATTTCACAAGCAGGCCAGAACACACCTAGTTAAAACCACCACATTCAGGCCAGGGACCAAATGCAGCCAGGTAGAGCCTTGGCAGATGATGGGCCTGAAGGATAGAGCAGTCAAAACACAACAGCAGGGATGCCTGGGTGGCTCAGTGGGTTAAAGCCTCTGCCTTCGGCTCAGGTCATGATCCCAGGGGTCCCGGGATTGAGCCCCACCAGGGAGCCCGTTTCCTCCTCTCTCTCTGCCTGCCTCTCTGCCTACTTGTGATCCCTCTGTCAAATAAATAAATAAAGTCTTTAAAAACAAAACAAAACACAACAGCAGATTACATACAACACACACCAGAGACACTCCCTGAAGCACCAGTCCCTGGGCACTACATGATCTCTTCTTCATAAAGTTATTACTTTCAGAAGCAGGAGATACAACTAGCTTTTTTAACACAGAGAGGAAGGCAGAGTTAGACCAAATGCCAAGGTGGAAGAATTTATCCCAAATGAAAGAACAGGATAAGGCCATGACCAGAGAGCTAAGTGAGGCAGATAAAAGTAACATGTCTGATGGAGAATTTAAAGCAAAATCAAAAAGTTACTCATTGGACTTGAGAAAAGAATAGAACACATTAGTGAAATACTTACTACTTACTATTTTAGAAATAAAAGAGGTAAAAAGGAATCAGAGATGAAAAATGTAATAAATGAGATTGGTAATAGGCTCGAGGCATAGAACAGTAGGCAAAAAGAAGCAGAAGAATGAATTAGTGACAAAGAAGACAAAATAATGGAAAATAAGGAAGCTGAACAAAAGAGAGAATCAGGGGATATGAAAATAGACTTAGGGAACTCAGTAATTCCATCAAACATAGTAACGTTCATATTATAGGTATCCCAGAACAATAAGACAGAGAAAAGGAGGCAGAAAATTTATTTGAAGATATAATAGCTGAAAAATTCCCTCATCTGGGGAAGGAAACAGATATCCAGATCTAGGAGGCACAGTGAACTGCCATCAAAATCGACAAAAGCAGACCCACACCAAGACATATTATCATTAAACTGGCAAAATAGAGTGATTAGGAAAAAAAAATCTTAAAAGCAACAAGACAAAAGAAGACAGTTACTTTAAAGGGAAAACCCATAAGGTAGGAGATTTTTCAGTAGAAAGTGGCATAATATACTCAAAGTGCTGAGTGGGAAAAATCTGCAGCCAAGAATACTCTATCCAACAAGACTAACATTCAAAGTAGAAGGAGAAATAACAAGTTTCACAGATAAACAAAAAATTAACGGAGTTCATGACCATGAAAACAGGCCTGCAAGAAATACTAAAGGGGACTCTGTGAATGGAAAAGAAGGACCAAAAGTGACAGTATGAAGGTAGGAAACACAAAAGCAGTAAGAATGAATATTTCTATTAAAAAATCAGTCAAGGAACTCACTTGTAAAAAAAGACGTAAAATACGACAACATATATCAAAACACGGGGAGGACAGGAGTAAAGAACGTGTGCAAGCTTAAATCACATCAACATCATACAGACTGCTATATGCAGAAGATGTTACATACAAACCTAATGGTAACCACAAATAAAAAACTACAAATAATCGCTTCTTGGCCTTTTGGCTAAGATCAAGTGTGAAAACTACAAATAAATATGCAAAGAATAAAGAGAAAGTAATCCAAATATATCACTAAAGAAAACCAGCAAACCAAAATGAAAGATATAAAAGGATCAGAGAAAATCTCTGGAAACAATCACAAAACAAGTAATAAAATGGCAATAAATAGTTATCTATCAATAGCTACCTTTTAAAAATCAATAATTACTTGAATGTAAATGGACTAGATGCCCTAATCAAAAGAGAGTGTCAGAACACATTAAAAAAAAAAAAAAGCAAGACCCATCTATATGCTGTTTACAAGAGACTCATTTTAGACCTAAAGACACATGCAGGTTGAAAGTGAAGGGATGGAGAAACATCTACCATGCAAATGGATGTTAAAAGAAAGCTGGAGTAGCAATACCTGTATTGGACAAAATAGACTTTAAAACAAAGACTGTAAAAAGAGACAAAGAAAGACACTACATAATAATAAAGGGGACAATCCAACAAGAAAATCTAACAGTTATAAATATTCATGCGCCCAACATGGGGGCACTCAAATACATAAAACAATATCAAACATAAAGGAACTAATCGATAATAATACAATGACAGTAGGGGACTTTTTACACCCCACTTACATTAATGGACAGATCACCTAAACAGAAAATCAACAAGGAAACAATGGCTTTGAATGACACACTAGACCAGATGGATTTAACAGATATATTCAGAACATTCCATCCTGAAACAGCAGAATACTTGATTCTTTTCAAGTGCACATGGCACATTCTCCAGAACAGATCATATATTAGGCCACAAAACAGGCCTCAACAAATTCAAGAAAACCAAAGTCAAACCATGCACCTTTTCTGACCACAATGGTATGAAAGTAGAAGTCAACCACAAGAAAAAATCTGGAAAGACCACAAATACATAGAGGTTAAATAACATGCTACTAAACAATGAATGGGTCAATCAGGAAATAAAAGAAGAAATTTAAAAAATACATGGAAATAAATGAAAATGAAAACACAAATAAAGCCTTAGGATGCAGCAAAAGTGTTTTTGTTATTGTTGTTGTTGTTGTTTGAGAGAGAGAGCATGTGAGCCAGTGGGGTGGTTGGGGAGAGGGGCGGAAGGAGAGGGAGAGAATCGTAAGCAGGCTCCGCATTCAGTGCAGGGCCCCACGTGGGGTTCAATTTCACAAACCTGAGATCTTGGCCTGAGACAAAATCAAGAATTGGATTCTTAGCTGATTCAGCTACCCAGGCACCCCCACAAAAGTGGTTCTAAGAAGGAAGTATATAGTAATACAGACTTACCTCAAGAAGCAAAAGAAATCTCACATAACAACCTAACCTTCTACCTAAAAAAGCTAGGAAAATCACAACAAACAGAGCCTAAAGCCAGCAGAAGGAAAGTATTAATAAAGATTAGAGCAGAAATAAATGATTTAGAAACTGAAAAGGCACTGGAGCAGGGGAGCCTGGCGGGCTCAGGGGAGCCTGGCGGGCTCGGTTGGTAGAGCAGGCAACTCTTGACCTTGGGGTCATGAGTTCAAGACCCATGTTGGGCACAGAGGATACAGATATACATACATACACGACAAGAAAAAACAGAACAAGAAAAAAATAGAGCAGATCAATTAAACTAGGAGTTCTTTGAAAAAAATTAATAAAATTGAAAAACATTAAGCAGACCTATCAGAAAGAAAAGAGAAAGGACCTTTTAAATAAATAAAATCACAAATGAGAGAGGAGAAATAACAACCAGCACCACAGAAATATAAACAGTTATAAGGGATTATTATGAAAAACCATATGCCAACAAATTGGACAACACAGAAGAAATGGATATATTCCTAAAAACATATAAATTACCAAAACTGAAATAGAAAATTTGAACAGACTGATAACTAGCAGAAATTGAATCAGTAACCAAAAACTCCCAAAAAACAAAAGTCCAGGACCATGGGGCACCTGGCTAGCTCAGTCAGTTACAGCATGCAACTCTTGATCTTGGGGTTGTAAGTTTGAGCCTTACTTTGGGTGTAGAGATTACTTAAAAATAAAATCTTTAGGGTGCCTGCGTGGCTCAGTCAGTTAAGCATCTGCATTTGGCTAAGGTCATGAATCGAGTTCTTCATCAGGCTCCCTGCTCAGTGGGGAGCCTGCTTCTCCCTCTCCCACTCCCCAACTTGTGCTCACTCTCTCTGTGTCAAATAAATAAGATCTTGAAAAATAAAATACAATCTTTAATAAATAAATAATAAAATAAAATTAGGAAGAACAAATTTCGGGCATCTGACTCAGTTGTAAAAGTGCGTGACTCTTGATCTTGGGGTCAAGAGAGTACATAAAAAAAAAAAATCCAGGATTAGATGGCTTCACGGCAAATTCTACCAAACTTTTAAAGAAGAATTAATATCTATTCTTCTCAAATTATTCCAAAAAATAGAAAAGGAAGGAAAACTTCCAAATTCATTCTATGAGGCCAGCATGACCCTGATACCAAAGTCAGATAAAGACACCACAAAAAAAAAAAAAAAAAAAAAAGAACTACAGACCAATATCTCTGAGGAACATAGATGCAAAAATCCTCAACAAAATACTAGCAAACTGAATCCAATAATACATTAAAAACACCAGTCACCATGACCAAGTGGGATTTATTCTTGGGTTGCCAGGTGGCTCAATATTTGCAAATCAATCAACATAATATATCACATCAATAAGAGAAAGGATAAGAAATGATGCTCATTTCATGGGGCTTGGGTGGCTCAGCTGGTAAATGTCCAGGTCTTGTTTCAGTTCAGGTCATGATCTCGAGGTTGTGAGACTGAGCCCTGCACTCAAGAGGGCATCTGTTCTCTCCCTCTGCCCCTCCCCCCACTCATGCGCACAAACTTTCTCTAAAATAAATAAATAAATCTTAAAAAAATAAAAAGAACTATGTGATCATTTCAACAGATGCAGAAAAAGCATTTGACAAAATGCAACATCCATTCCCGGTAAAAACCCTCAACAAAGTAGGTTACCTTAACATAATAAAGGCCATATGTGAAAAACCCACAGCTAATATTCTATATGGGGGAAAGATGAGAGTTTTCCTCTTTGTTGAGGAACAAAACAGGATGTCCACTCTCACCACTTTCATTCAACATAGTAGTGGAACTCCTAGCCACAGCAATCAGACAACAAAAAGTAATATAGGCATCCAAATCTGCAGGAAGAAATAAAACTTTCACTATTTGCAGATGATGTGATATTCTGTATAGAAAACCTGAAGGACTCCACCAAAAAACTTCTAGAACTGAAACACAAATTCAGTAAAGTTGCAGAATACAAAATCAATGTACAGAAATCTGCAGCATTTAAGATTTATTCATTTTAGAAAGAGAGCACACTGTGGGGAGGGGTACAGGAAGAGAGAGAGAGAAGCTCAAGCGGACTCCCCACTGAATGCAGAGCCCAATGTGGGGCTCGATCTCACCACCCTGGGATCAGACCTGAGCTGAAACCAAGAAACACATGTCCAACTGACAGCACCACCCAAGTGCTGCTCTGTTGCATTTCTATACTAATAACCAAGCAGCAGAAAGAGAAATTAAGCAATCAATACCCTTTACAGCTGCACCAAAAAAATAAATAAATAAGATAGTCAGTCCTCCTACCCAAAATGGAGTAGTCAGTTAACATCACCAAGCCGAACTTGCCACAGCTAGAGATGCTCAAAAATGAGCCGAAATGGGAAGTGGAGTTCTTGTCCACGTCCATTGTCCAGGTCATGGGGTACAGACCAAGTACATGGAAGCCAGGGACAGTGAATGTGCTGAAGAAAAAGGGGGAAAGCATCACTCATCCCACTGACGAGTTCTGTGTGTGTCCCTGGGAAGCTACACAATGTGGAACGTGTACTCGTTGATGGACTAGGCTACTATGTAGAAAAGACACCTGAGGATGCCAAGGACTTCTGTGAGAGGAAGACAGACTTCCTCAGCAAGCAAATGGAGAAAATCTAGCCAGCTCTGCAGGCGAAGCAAGCCGTGAAACAGGCTGTCATGGAGATCAGGAGCCAGAAGATTCAGCAGCTCACAGACCTGGGGGCAACTCAGGCTACGGCCAAGGCCTGAGAGCTTGTTTTTGCTTTCTCTTTCTCAAATAAATAAACAAAATCTTTTTATTATTATTATTATTATTTTTTATTTGACAGACAAGGATCACAAGTAGGCAGAGAGGCAGGCTGAGCAGAGAGCCCGACTCGGGGCTCGATCCCAGGACCCTGGGATCATGACCTGAGCCGAAGGCAGAGGCTTTAACCCACTGAGCCACCCAGGCGCCCCAACAAAATCTTTTTTAAATTTTTAAAAATAAATTTTAAAAACCCTAGGAATAAACCCAACCAGGGTGCCTGGGTGGCTCAGTGGATTAAGCCATTGCCTTCGGCTCAGGTCATGATCTCAGGGTCCTGGGATCGAGTCCCGCATTGGGCTCTCTGCTCAGCGGGGAGCCTGCTTCCCCCTCTCTCTCAGCCTGCCTCTCTGCCTACTTGTGATCTCTCTCTCTGTTAAATAAATAAATAAAATCTTTTTAAAAAAATAAAAAATAAACCCAACCAAAGAGGTGAAAGACCTGCACTCTGAAAACTATGAAACACTGACGAAAGAAATTGAAGACAACACAAAGAAATGGAAAGACACTCCATGCTCACAGATTGGAAGAACAAATATTAGAACGTCCATACTACCCAAAGCAATCTATACATTTAATGCAATCTCTTTCAAAATACCAACAGCATTTTTCACAAAACTAAATTTGTATGGAACCACAAAAAACCTCAAATAGCCAAAGCAACCTTGAAAAAGCAAGGCTAAGCTGGAGGCATCACAATTTCAGACTTCAAGTTATATTACAAAGCAGCAGTTTTCAAAGCAGTATGGTACTGTCATAAGAACAGATCAGCAGTACAGAACAGAACTCAGAAATGAACCCACAGTTATATGGTCAATGAAGCTTAGACAAAGTGGGAAAGAATATCCAATGGGAAAAAGACAGTCTCTTCAACAAATGGTGTTGGGAAAACTGGACAGCAACATGCAGAAGAATGAAAGTTAATGAAAGAAGAATGAAAATACTCTCTTTCACCATACGCAAAAGTAAACTCAACATGGATTAAAGACCTAAATGTGAGACTTGAAATCATAAAAGTTCTTGAAGAAAGCACAGGCAGTAATTTCTCTGACATCAGCTGCAGCAACTTTTTTTTCTAGATAGGTCTCCTGGGGCAAGGGAAACAAAAGCAAAAATAATCTATTGGGACTACATCAAAATAAGAAACTTCTGCACAGCAAAGGAAACACTCAACAAAACTTTGAGGCAACCTACTGGTAGGAGAAAGATATTTGCAAATGACATCTGATAAAGGGTTAGTATCCAAAATATATAAAAGACCTATAAAATTCAACATCTAGGGTGCCTGGGTGGCTCAGTCAGTTAAATGGCTGCCTTTGGCTCAGGTCATGATGCCAGGGTCCTGGGATCCAGCCCTGCTTGGGCTTCCCTCTTGGCAGGGAATCTGCTTCTCCCTCTGCCCCCCCCCCCCACCCATGTGCTCTCATTCTCTCATTCTCTCTCTCAAATTAATAAAATCTTAAAAAAAAAAACCTCAATACCCCCAAAACAAATAATCCTATTAAAAAATGGGGAGAAAGGGGCGCCTGAGTGGCTCAGTGGGTTAAGCCTCTGCCTTTGGCTCAGGTCATGATCCCAGGATCCTGGGATCGAGCCCCACATCGGGCTCTCTGCTCAGCAGGAAGCCTGCTTCCCCCTCTCTCTCTGCCTGCCTCTATGCCTACTTGTGATCTCTGCCTGTCAAATAAAGAAATATTTTTAAAAAATTAGAAATAAAAAATGGGCAGAAGAAATGAACAGACATTTCTCCAAAGCTGACATCCAAATGACCAACAGACACATGAAAAAATGCTCAACATCAGTCATCATTAGGGAAATACAAATCAAAACTACAGTGAGTGCTCACCTCACACCTGTCAGAATAACTAAAGCCAACAACACAAAAACAGCAGATGCTGGAGAGGATGTGGAGAAAGGGGAACCCTCTTGCACTGCTGATGGGAATGCCGACTGGTGCAGCCACCATGGAAAACAGTACGGAGTTTTCTCAAAAAGTTAAAAATAGAGCTACCCTATGATCCAGAAATCACAATACTGGGTATTTACCAAAGAACACAAAAATATGATTCAAAAGGATACACGCACCCCTATGTTCATGGCAGCATTATTTATAATAGCCAAATTATGGAAATAGCCCAAGTGTCCACAGACAAATGAATGGATAAAGAAAATGTGGTGGGTAGACACACACCCACAAGAATAATATTCAGGGGCGCCTGGGTGGCTCAGTGGGTTAAAGCCTCTGCCTTTGGCTCGGGTCATGATCCCAGGGTCCTGGGATCGAGCCCCATGTTGGGCTCTCTGCTCTGTGGGAAGCCTGCTTCCTCCTCTCTCTCTCTCTCTGCCTACTTGTGATCTCTGTCAAATAAATAAAATATTAAGAAAAGAAAATAATATCATTCAGCCATAAAGAAGAATGAAATCTTGCCACTTGCAATGACATGGAAGGAGCTTGAGTGTATTATGCTAGGTGAAATAAGTCAGAGAAAGACAAATACCATATGATTTCACTCACATGTGGAATTTAAGAAACAAAACAAATGAGCGAAGGAAAAAAAAGAGAGCGAGTGAAAGAAAGGCAAACCAAGAAATAAACTCAACTATAGAGAACTGATGGTTACCAGGGGAGGTGAGGAGGGGTGGGAGTGAGTTAAGTAGGTGACGGGGATTAAGGAGGACACTTGTGATGAGCACTGGGTGATGTATGGAAGTCTGAATCACTATTTGTAGAGCTGAAACTAATATGACACTGTATGTTAACTGGAATTTTTAAAAAAGATTATTTGAGAGAGAGAGAGTAGACGAGCAGCAGCGAGCAGCCAGAGAAGCAGAGGGAGAGAATCTCAAGCAGACTCCCCGCTGATCGTAGAGCCTGATGTGGGGCTCCATCCCAGGACCCTGACATCATGACCTGAGCCAAAACCAAGAGTCGGACGCTTAACCAACTGAGCCACCCAGGTGCCTCAACTAACTGGAATTTAAATAAGAACTTTGAAAAAATGCCCCAAATAAATATCTCCTAATGGCTGACTATATCTGTTAAAAGAGAGAGAGAGAAAGGATCAGAAAGTCCCCTGCATCCCCACAGAAGGTAAAATGCCCTTGAGAAAATGAAGAGGCTCCATTGGCAGGAAAGGGGCTTCCCTAGACAACAGTCCCAATGTCCTGGAAAGGAAGTGTAATTTGAATTCCCATGTGTTCTGGAGACCCTCCAGAACTATCTTAGAAAGGCTGGATGCTACAGGGATCTTTTCCTTTGGAAGGAGAGGCAGCCAGTGCTTGTTGGTGTGGGATCCCAAGAAGGGCTGGGGCTGAGGTTCTGGGCTGTGAGGGGACTTTCCCCCCAGCAGGGCTGATTCAGACACTGAGGAAAGAGAAGTGAGTGCCTGGGCTTGCTTTCTCACCTCTGTGCTAGGCTAAGCACAAGGGAGTGATCTCTTCACCCTCTGAGGTGTCCTCACTAACCAGAGGGCCTTGGCCTTTCCCACTAACCTTGGCCTCCTTGAGGTGCCGTTTGCACCGTGGCATGGTGTGGCTAGAGCAGTACCCACAGTTCTGGCTGCAGGGACTGGCTGGGCAATGGGGTTTCTTCAGTGTGGAAGGCTCAAGTTACCTCAAGCCTCCAGTATGGAGCAGATGCTGGGGTATGTGTGCGCGCGTGTTTGCATCTTACCTGCTTCTGCCTTTCTAGAGAAGGTCCTATCTGTCCTGAAGACACAGGGAGGAGCACTGCAGGGAGCCTCTGTGTTACTGGCTAGTTTGGGAAGATTAGAGCAATGCTTTATTTGCATATCACTTTTAAACATTTTCCTTTTCTACCATCCTTTGATATGCTTCTCACCAAACCCTGTGAGACAGGCAGGAAGAAACCTCTGTTTCTTCACAGAGAAGACTGGCTCCTCTTGAGACCACTTAATGGAAGATTGTCTTCCTCCTGCTGCTTCCTTCCACATTTCCTGGGAAGTACTATTCCACAGCTCAGGCCAGGGCATAAAAGACAAGATGAGGCCGAGACTGTTAGAAGCTTCTAGTCTGGGAGGAAAAGCAAAATAAGAATAAAATCAAGTGGGACATGAGAAACTAAGTATAGTAATAACGTATCACTGTAATAGACCATTTTCTTTTCCAAATGAATTTTTATTGTTTTTTTAAATTATTTAATATTTATTTATTTATTTGAGAGAGAGAGAAAGAAGAGGAAAGGGAAGAAGGAGAGGGAGAGAGAATCTCAAGCAGACGCCATGCTGAGCACAGAGCCTGACAGAGGGCTCGATCTCAAGACACCAAGATCATGACCTCAGCCAAAATCAAGAGTCAGATGTGGGGGTGCCTGGGTGGCTCAGTTGTTGAGCATCTGCCTTTGGCTCAGGTCATGATCCCAGGGTCCTGGTATGGAGCCCCTCATCGGGCTTCCTGCTCAGTGAGGAGGCTGCTTCTCCTTCTCCTACTCCCCCTGCTTGTGTTCCCTCTGTCAAACAAATAAAATCTTTAGGCTTTAACCCACTGAGCCACCCAGGCGCCCCCCCAAAATGAATTTTTAAATCACCTTGCTGAATGCCACAAGAATTGATCCACACTTCACGCTATGCACAAGAATTCAGTTCCAGAAGAATCAAGGACTTAAATATGAAAGACATAACTTTACAAGACAGAATTTCCTTAATAACTTGAGGTAGTGATTTATTAAAACACACCAAAAAAGCACAAATCAGAACAACAAAAAAAAATTCGATCTGACATTTAAATTAAGACCAGTTCACCAAGACACAATATAAGAAGAATGGAAAGGGAAGCTATAAACGGAAAGAAGTTAAGTGCATCATATAACCAACAACAAATGACTATTTACAACCTCTATAGGGGTGCCTGTGTGGCTCAGTAGGTTAAGTGTCAGACTCTTCGTTTCGGCTTAGGTTCTGATTTCAGGGTTGTGTGATCAAGAGTCAGGCTCTGCACTCAGCGTGGAGTCTGCACGAGGATTCTCTCTCCCTCTACTCCTCACGCTCACGTGTGCTCTCTCTCTCTCTCTAAAATAGATAAATCTTTAAAAAAATTAAAAAGTCTAAAGTCTAGAGGTTGTGTTAATTAAGACAAAGATTCACAATATAAGGGGAGAAAACGTGCAAAAGGCACATACAGGCATTTCAATGAAGATAAACCATGATGGCCAAAAAAATCTTCAAAAAGATATTCAGCCTCAGTAGTAATTAGAGAAATGCACATTAAAACTACTGTCAGGTACTATTTCATGACTACCAGATGGGCAAAAAATTAAAGTCAGCGAACCAACGACTAGTGAGGACATGAAGCTATGGGAATACACAAATGCTGCTGATGGAAACGGAAATGGGTACATTCACTCCTGGGACAAATTATTACATTTACCTGCCCTGACCCAGCGATTCCATTCCACACTTTAAGAAAAGAAAGTCTTGCATACACTCATTGTTAGTAAAATCATTCTAATAACCAAAATCTAGGGAAAGAAACCAAACCTCCAAGAGAGAAAGGATCTATTAAACTGGGCTGTTGGGGCAATGTAATTAATAAAAGACCCGTGCTGCCCAATACTGTCATTAGTTTCACGTGCTGGTTGAGCACTTGAAGAGCAACTGGCCCCAAATGAAATACATAAAGTGCAAATACACACTGGATTTAGAAGATTTCGCACCAAAAAAGATAATACAAGCACTTTTAATCTTCTATACCGGTTTCACGATGAAAGAAGATCTTGGACTAGATTTTAAAAAACCAACGTCATATACTTTCTTTTTCTTAGTTATTTAACCAGATTTAAAAAACAAAAAAAAAAAAAAAAAAAAACCAAAACAAAACTTCATCCCCCTGCTTCTACTTGACAAGTTTTACAAGTAACTGACTTGTAAAACGTTAAGCCGGAATGAAATCTTGCCATTTGCAAGCACGTGGATGGAACTAGATAGAAGGTATTATGCTAAGCAAAATAAACCAAAAACAAAAATACCACGACTTATGTGGAAATTAACAAACACACATACCGGGAAAAAAAACAAAATTAAGACAGAGTTAAACTTTTAAACCATCATGCGTCTTATTGATAACAGAGCCATAAATAAAAAGTAAGAACTAGCACCTACAACCAAAAGATTGAATTCTCAAGACCCAAGCGAAAAGTAAAAACATAAAGAAAAAAATTACTCGCACTCAGAAAGGCTCCACCATAAAGCCACATCATTCTCCTGTTAAGTAGTGAGTAAAAGCCAACTCTAAAACTCCTGCAGGAAAAAACAACTTGCCAGTATTAAAAAACACCACCGTAAAGACACGTTAATGACAACACAAGTCTGTTTTTTAACTTCAAAAATTAGCCTCGCCAAAGCAAGGCCTCAAAAAATTGGGTTAAGACTCAGAATTGTTCCTCTCCACGGAAATCTTTAGTAAAAGGCGAAAGATTTATGCGATCTGAAGAGAAACCAGAGTATAACTAAGTGGTCTCTAACTCACACCTCGGGTAAAAAACACTCCTAGAACAGTGATGGTGTCTGGTTAATGGCAAGACTCAGTGCCTGAATAAAAATTTCTAGGTTACTCTGTAATTAGAGATCTAACTGTGAAACACATATGTGGAAGAATTGTTAAGTTTTATTGTTTTAAATTTGTACAGTGTGCAGTGCACTGTGGGTATGCAAATAATGAGCCACCGCTATTTGGGTTCGGAAAATAGGTTAGTATTCACACTGTACCTCGGCGTCTCCATTAGGGGGCGAAGCAGAGGATTGACAGACTGGGACCTAAACGCCTATTTATAAAGGACTCGGTCTTTATGTTTTATGTATTTGTACAGCTGAGTTTGTTTTCTGTCGAGTAAAGACTTTGTCATTAAATCGAATAAGAGAAAATTAGCAAATAAGTGACTGATACAAAATTCAGGGCAGTGGTTCTTCCCTTAAGTGGGGAGGGAGAGGTAAGGTTGGGAAGAGCACGCGAGGGTTGTATTTCTTTCCTAAGCTGCATGGAACACGTGGGTGTCCTTTGTCCTGGTTTAACCGTGCACCTGCAGGGTATACACTCTTCACCATTCTGCATTTTCGTCTGCCGTTTGAGAAAAATTCCTGCCAGTATCCTGTTTAAAATTGGAGGCTGCGTGCTTGGCTTCAGGTTTCCTGCCCCACCTGCTGCTGCTGCTGCTCTGGGAGATGAAATCTCGTATTCCAGTGTCAGATCCCGGGTCTCTTTATCCTATGCTTTTACTTTTTTTTTTTTTTTAACGTTATTTATTTATTATTTATTTATTTTTAAGATTTTATTTATTTATTTGACAGACAAGATCACAAGTAGGCAGAGAGGCAGGCAGGGAGAGAGGGAGAAGCAGGCTCCCCACTGAGCAGAGAGCCCGATGTGGGGCTCGATTCCAAGACCCTGGGATCATGACCTGAGCCGAAGGCAGAGGCTTTAACCCACTGAGCCGCCCAGGCGCCCCTAAGTTTGTTTATTTTTTTAAAGTAATCTCTAGGGGCGCCTGGGTGGCTCAGTGGGTTAAAGCCTCTGCCTTCGACTCAGGTCATGCTTACTCAGGTCATGCTTGATCCTGGAATCAAGCCCCGGCTCTCTGCTCAGCGGGGAGCCTGCAACACCACCCCCCCCCCCAGCCTACTTGTGATCTCCTCTGTCAAATAAATAAATAAACTCTTTAAAAAAAAAAAAAAAAGTAATCTCTACCCAATGTGGGGCTTGAACTCATGATCCCAGGATCAAGAGCCAGGAGCTCTTTGGACTGAACCAGCCAGGCACCCCACCCTTATTAGGCTTTAAAAATGTGCTCTTCCCTATGTATTGTTCTTTGATGTGCTTGTTGATTCTGGTTAGCAGAAGAAACAAACCTGAGAGAAATAAAACAAGATGAAATCAGAGAGGGAGACAAACCATAAGAGGCTCTTAATCATAGGAAACAAACTGAGGCTTGCTGGAGGGGAGAGTGGAGAGATGGGGCATCTGGATGATGAGCATTAAGGAGAGCACTGGATGGAACGAACACTGCGTGTTCCAGACAGCTGATGAAGCACAGAACTCTACCCCTGAAATTAATAGGACACGATATGTTAATTAGTTGAATTTAAATTAAAAAAAAGACCCCCCCCCACCGAAAAAAAAATGTGCTGTTCTTTCTTCTGCAGTGCTGTTACTAGATCTGAACTGCTTGCAAGGGTTCCCTAACTATTGTGGCAACTGAGCAACCTTGAGGAAGGAAATTACATCTTTTTGTTTTCTTCTAGCTGAATATATATATATATATATATATATATATATATATATATATATATAAACATTTTCCTTCCCAACTTTGACACCTTCTTTAAATTGGCACTTTTTTTCTCACTTTCCTGGTTCCTTTGCTTGTAACTAGTCAATCAGATGTGACATATATTTTAAATTTTACATCTTAATTTTTTAAAAAGTCTATTATAGGGGTATCTGGGTGGCTCAATCGGTTAAATGTCTGCTCAAGTCATGATCCCTGGGTGTTGCTAGGTCAGGAGCCTGCTTCTCCCTCTCCCTCTGCCTGTCCCTCCCTTTGCTTGTGCCTTCCTTCCCTCTCTCTGTCAAATAAATAAAATCTTTAATAAATAATTAAAAATAAAAAATAAAAACAAATTAAAAGTTATTACAATTTGAAAACAGCTTTATGGGATATGATTTACTTGCCATACAATTCATCCATTTAAAGTGTATAATTCAATGGTTTTTACTATATTCAGAGTTGTGCAATCATCACCACAATCTAATTTTAGAACATTTTTGTCTCCTCAAGGAGAAACTCTACCCATTAGCAGCACACACACACACATAAACACTCCCTGCTCCCCAGCCTCTGGAAACCACTATTCTACTTTCTGTCTCTAAAGTACCTATTCTGGATATTTCATATAAATGCAAGCAGACAACATGTCGCCCCTGTAACTGGCTGCTTTCACTTAGAGTCATGTCTGCTGGGTTCATCCGTGCATACATTTGCTTTAATACTTTTTGCATGTTTTTTATATTTCTCAATCTAATGGGAAGTTAGAGATCCATGAACATGCAAAGTTCCCCCCTATGGTAATAGCTAGGCTCACAGGTATTGTCGAGGGGCTAAGGCACTGATGGAACAGGAAAGGAGCAAATCTGAATGCTTTGAGTGTTTCTCTGCTCCTAAGCTTTAGAGGACATTCACCTTCTGGACATTTCTCTGCTTCATTATGGAAAGGTCTTGAGCAGCTTTCACTGGTTAGAGAACCAAAAGGAAGGTTAACTTTTGTTTTTAGCATTCCAGGCTCCATAGAGTCATGGAGTACCCAAGGCTTCTGAATTCAAAGCGTGAACCCATGTCTGATTGCAAAGGTGGAGTTTCAATTTCATTGTTTGTGATGGGGCTGGCACTTCCATTCCTGGCAACAATTCATACTGATATTTAATAGACGATATACCCTAAAAACAACAACAACAAAAAGATCATAGAAACCTTTAATTGGAATTTTAAAAAATATTTTATTTATTTATTTGACAGAGAGAGATCACAAGTGGGCAGAGAGGCAGAGAGGGAGAAGCAGGCTCCCTGCCGAGCAGAGAGCCCAATGTGGGGCTCTATCCCAGGACCCTGGGATCATGACCTGAGCCAAAGGCAGAGGCTTTAATCCACTGAGCCACCCAGGTGGCTTTAATTGGAATTTTTGATTGAAATTTTGATTCTTGCCTTCTTTCTGACTCCAAAGGGGAAATTTACAACACATTGTTTGCATGTGGTGTTTTGGTTGGTATTCTTCATTAGCTTGGGCAGATTCCCTTCTATTTCTAGTATGTTCAGATTAATATATATGTGCATATGCATAATGAATGAGTATTCAAGTTTATTGCTTTTTCTGCATTCATGGGATTATTATTATTATTATTATTACTCATGGGATTATATTGCTCCAATCTCTTCCAGTGGATATCAGCATCAAGAGATTGATTGCTAAATCATCCTTGCTTGTTCTTATAGATTGTTCTCTGGTTCCTATTTTTGTGGTTAGAGCCCAGGGGCCACAGTTCCAAGTAGGAGGTCCGAGCATAGGAGCAACACCTAACCCTTACAGATTCTGCAGTGGAGAGAGACTCCTATGGAGGTGGATTAAACCTCTAGGTCTCAGCTCTCATCTCCAGATTTACCTTCTTTCTAGGACTCCTTGCTCATTTTTGCTGCAGCCTCTCTCCTGGCCACGAAGGGGTGCTGCTTTTCTTTGGTGCTCAGTTCCTGCCACTTGTTAAGGTCAGGGAGTCCAATATTTTGCTCTTACAGCTCCTAAAGAATTTTGAAAATATATTATTCCTTGTGCACACCTTAAAGATCATATGTAGAGGGGCACGTGGGTGGCTCAGTGGGTTAAGCCTCTGCCTTCGGCTCAAGTCATGTTCTCAGGGTCCTGGGATCAAGTCCCACGTCAGGCTCTCTGCTAAGCAGGAAGCCTGCTTCTCACTGCCTGCCTCTCTGCCTACTTGTGATCTCTCTGTCAAATAAATAAATAAAATCTTTAAAAAAATCATATGTATAGCTTCCATAAGATAACTTACAATATCATACATTTAAATAGATGCAAAGGATGGATATTTTGTACACTGTAAATATTGATATGCTAAGCTGATATGTTAACCAGGATTAAAATGTAATCATTGGAAGATAAATGCCCAAGAGATTTGATAACTACCATCATAATTTTTTTTTTAAAGATTTATTTTTTCATTTGAGAGAGAGAGCACGCTTGAGCGGAAGGGCACAGAGAGAGAGAAAGAGAATCTCAAGGAGGCTCCACGCTGAGTGCACAGCCCAGCATGACTCAATCCCACAGCCCCAAAATCTTGACTGGAGCCAAAACCAAGAGTCTATTGCCCAACCAACTGTGACACCCAGGGCCAGGGATCCCCTATTTTAAAAAATTAAATATTTTTTAATTTAAAAAATTTTAAAAATTGTTTGTTTACCTAATTACTTTCTCTTCTCAAACTTGTTTTTCTTTTTTCTTTTTAAAAAAGATTTTATTAGGGACGCCTGGGTGGCTCAGTTGGTTGGACGACTGCCTTCGGCTCAGGTCATGATCCCGGAGACCGGGGATCGAGTCCCGCATCGGGCTCCCAGCTCCACAGGGAGTCTGCTTCTCCCTCTGACCTTCTCCTCACTCATGCTCTCTCACTGCCTCTCTCTCAAATAAATAAATAAAATCTTTAAAAAAAAAAAAAAAAAAAAAAAAGATTTTATTAGGCAGCTGGGTGGCTCAGTCGGTTAAGCGGCTGCCTTCGGCTCAGGTTATGATCCCAGCATCCTGGGATCGAGTCCCACATCCAGCTCCTTGCTCAGCGGGGAGCCTGCTTCTCCCTCTGCCTCTGCCTGCCACTCTGTCTGCCTGTGCTCGCTCGCTCTCTCTCTCTGACAAATAAATTAAAATAAAAAAAAATAAAATAAAAAAGATTTTATTTATTTGACAGAGAGAGACACAATGAGAGAGGGAACACAAGCAGGGGGAGCGGGAGAGGGACAAGCAGGCTCCCCGCTGAACAGGGACCCTGACATCATCATGACCTGAGCCCAAGGCAAATCCCTAATGAGTGAGCCACAGAGGTGCCCCTCAAACTTGTTTTTCTACTTCCATATCACCAAGAATTTAATGCAAATATTTTTATACCTGTAAGTGTTTTATTGATTACTCAATCGTATTTCACTATGACAAAATAAGTACATTAGTTGAATTTTAAAACGTTTTCCACATTGTTTGGACTTAAAATTCTATGCATTAATGTTTTTCTTCTGGATTAATTTATTATTGTAATTATTAGTACTATGCACTTTATCATAAACATAACATACTACATAAACACACTCCATAATTTTGATAATTATTAAACATAAAGGTATCATTTTATTGGAAATACATTTCTTAATTAAATGGATGCATGCTGCTTATTGCATCACAAGTAGGCACAGCAGCAGGCAGAGAGACAGGAAAGGAAGCAGGCTCCCTGCCATGTGGGGCTCAATCCCAGGACCCTGAGATCATGACCTGAGCCAAAGGCAGGGGCTTAACCCACTGAGCCATCCAGGCGCCCCATTTTTTTTTTTCATTTTTATTAAAAGCTGTAACCTGAGAAATCTTGTTCCCATAAGTCAGTGGATGGAAGGAGTTTCAATAGTGTCACTCACTACCATATAATGAACTATTAATGACAAATTAAATCCTCAAATTTTATTGGAAGAAAAGATATGGAAATTTTTTAATTTACAAAAGAATTTGCTGTCCAGATTCATCTCCTTCCTCCAAATTGATATAACTATTTCAAGCTGACATTTACTGGGAGCCCCAGAAGTTTTTACATCCTCCAGCATTGTTCCTTGGTAAAGTTTAGGGTGGATGACAGGAAAATGTTTACTTTGTGAAATGGGAGAAGGGCAATAAAGTGAAAATGAGGCAGGAAAGGGGTCTTCTGTAGATCTCTTAAAGTCAGTCACCCTGGCCACTTCTCTTTTAAGCCCAGCCCAGCCCAGCCCAGCTGCCCTGTGGAAGTGAGGTGGGTTAGTGACTCCTGCCTTGGGGCGTGGATGTTGGAAGCGTCGTCGTCTTCTTCTTCTTTTTTTTTTTAAGATTTTATTTATTTATTTGACAGAGAGAGATCACAAGTAGCCAGAGAGGCAGACAGAGAGAGAGGAGGAAGCAGGCTCCCTCCTGAGCAGAGAGTCTGATGCGGGGCTCAATCCCAGGACCCTGGGATCATGACCTGAGCTGAAGGCAGAGGCTTAACTGATGGACACACCAAGGTGCCCCTGTGATGGTTCATTTTATTTTATTTTACTTTTTAAAGATTGTATTTATTTATTTGACAGAGAGAGACACAGCCAGAGAGGGAACACAAGCAGGGCGAGTGGGAGAGGTTGAGAAGCAGGCTTCCCATCGGGCAGGGAGCCTGATGCGGGTAGGGAGCCTGATGCAGGGCTCCATCCCAGGACCCTGTGTTCATGACCTGAGCCAAAGGCAGACGCTTAAGGACTGAGCCACCCAGGTGCCCCTGGGATGGTTCATTTTGTATGTCAGCTAAGGGAAGCTCAGATAGTTGATAGGTCATAAACATCATTTCTGGGTGTGTCTGGAAGAGATTAGCATTTGAATTAGCAGAGTGAGGAAAGATCACCCTCATCACTGCAGTGGGCATCATCCAATGAACAGAAGGCCCAAACAGAAAACAAAAAGGCAGAAGAGCAAATTTACTCTCTGTGCTTGAACTGGGAGGCACATTTTTTTTTTTTTTTAAGATTTTATTTATTTGACAGAGAGATAGAGAAAGAGAGAGCACAAGGAGGGAAGCAGACCGCAAAGGGAGAAGCAGGCTCACGGAGCAGGAAGCCCAATTCCATCCCAGGACCCTGGTATCATGACCAGAGCTGAAGGCAGCCACTTAACAAATGAGCCACGGAGGCGTCCCTGGGAGACTGTTCTACTGTTCTTGGTCTTTGGCATTCCTGGTTCTTGGGCCTTGGACCCAGACTTACAGCACTGGCTCCCCCGGTTCTCAGTTTTTCGTTTGAACTGGAACTGCACACCAGCTTTCCTGGGCCTCCAACTTGAAGACAGCAGATCATAAGATCTCTTCTCAGCCTCCTTGTGTGAGTCAGTTCCTCAACACCGAAAGTGAGCTTTAGTGTCTGACTCCATGGGCTAGAGAAGATAGGGTACTGAAAAGTCCTGGACCCAACCCACAACAGATATGGTATGCACACTGCATATTCAGAACCCCTTAGGTGCAGAAAAAAGTTATTCACTTCTCGCAGAATAAAGTACCACAAAAGGCCAGAGAAAAATCATAAAGGCCAGAGAAAAATCATACTGGGGCGCCTGGGTGGCTCAGTGGTTAAGCCTCTGCCTTCAACTCGAGTCATGAT
>PISX010013528.1:0-56350 GCA_004024625.1 Mellivora capensis | reverse complement strand
GAATAATAAGGGGCACCTGGGTGGCTCAGTCAGTTAAAATACATGAAACCTCTTTTTTCAAATGGACATTTTATGTAATTCCTCTTTATCTTTGAACTCATATTTTCATTTGATTCCCTCCCCAAAATTTATCTATCTTATTCTTGAAAGCCTTTTATTACTTACTATATTATATGAATCTGCAGAAAGTATATACATTTATGAATTAGAGTTTTAATTTTTAAATTTCTAAGATCATAAAATTTTAAATATTTAACACTTTTATTCTGGAATAAATTATTATAAATAACATCAGCTTACAACCATAGAAGAACATAAATATATTATGAACTTTGGAAAATAATTATTAAACACAAAAATAAAATGCTATTGGAAATTCATCTCTGATTGAGATGAACTGTTAATATATCCATATATGGATATCGCTAGGACAATACTAGGATCAATATTACAGCTCCTTCTAGTTTTCTTTTTTGTAGATATGTTGCAAAATCTTGCTCACATAAATCAATAGGATATCGAAGTTTTATTATAGTAGTGTTATAATTTTTTGTACTGCTTCTAAGTTGTATGCTAAAAATCACCCAGTGATCTGTAATCAAAAATTACTTTTAATTATCTCTCCATTGTCAGCTCCATTAGATCCAACTTCACTCTTTGAAAGTGAATCGAAAAATCATATGATTTGCAAGAGGATTTTTTAAATTTATTTTTATTTCTTTTCAGCGTAACAGTATTCATTGTTTTTGCACCACACCCAGTGCTCCATGCAATATGTGCCCTCCCTAAAACCCACCACCAGGCTCCCCTAACCTACCCCCCCAGCCCCCCAACCCCCCAACCCCCCAACCCACACCCACACCCGCCCCTTCAAAACCCCTCAGGTTGTTTTTCAGAAGATTTTTTAAAATCTGGTCATTGAGGACATCCGCTTTTCAACCTCTCTGTCAGTATTTTAACTTACCCTTATTCGAGGCTCTTTCCCCCTCAACAGATCTCAGGCAATATACCAGAGAGAGCCTTCTCCACAATATTTTTTTTTTAGTAGGAAAGGACAATGGGGAGAAACGATATGAGAAAGAGAACCTGTACTTCCCTGATAGGCTCAGTCTTAGCCAGATAGATTTTAAGAAGTTGAGAATCTGGGGACACCTGGGTGGCTCAGTATGTTAAGCATCTGCCTTCGGCTCAGGTCATGATCCCTCTGGAATCCAGCCTGGGAGTCAGGTTCCTTGCTCAGTGGGGAACCTGCTTCTCCCACTGCCTACCCTGGCTTGTGCTCTCTCTCACTCTCTCTTTCAAATAGATAAATAAAATCCTAAAAAAAAAAAAAAAAAAAAAGTTGAGGATTTGGACATTTATTCTGTTAAATTGTGTATACCTAACTTATCTCTTGGAAGGTTATTGCATTGCCCATTGAGAAGAGGCTGTTCCGTTGTGTTTCTCTGTCATTCCTTCCATGCATGTCTGATTATTTCTTATATCTCCTACTTCTCCGTGCCTTTAATGACGAAATAGCATCACCAAGACATTGTGGTGGAAACAGAGGGGAGAGTATCAGTCAGATGTCTCACTGTCTCTGCCGCTCCCTACGTCCTCACCCCTTGTGCCACCACAGCATTTAGCAGTCCAAGATGATCTTGCGCTCGGTCATTGTAGAAAGCAAGCTTCCTCCATCTTGATTCGGCTTTCTTTCCAGGCCTTAGAATTCTCTCCATTCAGCTGACAGATGGGAAAAGAACATGCACCATCACGTAGGAATGTAAACCTGAAATTACGTACGAACTATTCCATCTTGAATATATCTGTTATAGCCCACATCACTGAACACGTATACGGAATTACGAAAAGTAATGGGGACTTGTAACTTTACATTGTACTAAACCCCTTTAATTAAGCTGCAAGTGCCAGTCGGGTAGATATGACGACCTCATGAATGCTGGAAAGGGCATGTCTATCCAGCCTTCCACAACATTTTCATCAATTCTTAACAGAAAATAAAACCTGCAGCAAAATTTAGATCTTTTATATTCAAAAAAGAAAGTATTTGTAATATTTGTTCTAATAGATGTGTTCAATGATTGGAGATCAGCACAGATACCACTAAACAAGTACTTTTTTAGGTTGCACAATATCCGCTGCCTTAAAAGGGGGGAGAAAAGAGAAAACTGATTTGACAGCCATATACATGTTTCTGACAACATATACATGTCTGATACACATGAGTGCACAGCAACCCGATTTTTCTTCAACAGGACCATCAAATAATCTGTGTTAAGCACACATTTGGGTGAGATGGCTTACAAGGGCTCTCTATTACATTTGTTTTATAAATTGCTTCCTGAGCACCTCAGAGTCTAAGTGAGAAGAGCAGACCTCAGGCTATGAGCCAGCATGAACTCTTTCTCCCTTCACTTCTTTCGGATGGTGAGCATGTGGCTCTAACTAGTTCAGTGGTCAGTTAAGAAAAAAAATCACAAAGTTCCCTAAGATTTGGGATCAAGATGCTCTCATATTCTTGTTTATGACCTATATGACGTCCTAAAAATTACATTTATTCAATTTTCAGAAAACAAAACTGAATTGGGGTAGTTAGTGTCTGTTGATTAGATTTCATAGTACATTAAATAATTTGGAGAAGCAGGCAGGGACAGACCAGATGATACAGGAAGGCTGACTTAGGAAAGAAAACAAAAGCCACAAACCTCAAACAGAGATGAAAGTACATGTGTGGTATAGAAAGACATCGGGGCCTGTGATGAAGAACTTCAAGAGTTATTATGGCAGGTCCTGAAACTTAGGAACATAATGTAACTAGTAAAAGTATAAATAAAATACAATCAGTTTTATAGTCTGAGGTCATATTTCAGACCTGGGCTTGAGGCCCAAGTTTTTATAGAAACGTGCTATAAACTCAATATGTAACCAACTATAAATGATATTTCTTTACATTTCTGAAACGCATACAAATTGATTAAACCCCTCATCACTTGCCTGAAGTAGTATCCTAACAGGTCATTCTGCCTCCGGTCCCAGAACCTTTTACCACAGCTTTCATGTACCACACAGCGTTGTGTCGTAAATATCGCACTAGGGTACCTTCTGCTGAGTGCGCGGGCTTTCTCATTGCCCACGAGCTGGGAAGAGCAGTGGACATTGTTGTGTAGTCTAAGGGTGCCCATGGCAATGAAAACTTACCTGAATGCCAGTGTTTTATCTCGATAGCACATCATTGTTTCCATTTTATTTTCCATCCTTTCTGTAGGAATTTCATGACAAAAAATGTTGTTACTTACCAGAAGTAAAACTGATGCTCAAGAGGGGTGCCAGGTGATATCCTGTGACACACCTCAGTACACTTTTTTTTTTTTTTAAGTGAGAGATGTCAGTCTATAAACTGAAGTCAAAATACTGCAGACTAAAGAGCTTCCCTAACCGCTCGAGCGTGAAGGACTCCTTTTTGTGAGGGAGCGTGGTCTTTCAGGATGGGGTATAAATGAGTCTGTGATTCCCCAAGAGTGAAAATTAGACTACCACAGAAGAGAAACCAGTTATCCTATTTTGTTTTTTCGGAACTTAACTAAATCTCGTGTCAGGAGAGATGCTTGGTGGGTTCCACCATTAAGATAGTACCTGAGACATCTGTGGGCCAAACTAGAAAGCTTTTCCAGTTCATCCAGGAAGTCAGAAATGCCCACACATTATAAGATTTCTTTGTGGCCTTCCCTATATTTATTATCTCTGTCCATTTTTCTTAGTGATGTATTCAACAAACAAATATGTATGGAGCACCCAGACGCCAGGCACTGTTTTAGGCACTACGTATTGAGCAGTAAATGCGACAGAGTCCCGTTCTCTTAAAACTTTCACGTGACAGGGGGAGGACAGAGGAAAAAAAATAAAAATAAAAATAAGTGCTATGCAAAGAATTAAAATAGTGATACAATAGAAGAGACAGTAGAGGTTAGCTGTGGTGATTCCACACTGCTTGCCTGGAAAGGCACCTCACACGAGGGCATATAAAAATGTTTAAATACAGTATTTTAGGAGATTTTATTGCATATGCAGTTTTGACAGGAATGAGAAGGGAAAGCAGGAGGTGGTTTGTTATAAAAAAAGAAGAGGACTCTAGGCTCTCATGGATTTCCTGGCAGGGAATTATGACCAGTTTAGAGCATTATCTTTTATCAGCCTGTCGTTAAGGACTTCAAAAGCTTAAATATAACATAGGTTACTGTAAAATAATTAGGAAGATTTTTTATAAAGTTGTAAGTAGTTATGTATATAAATAATTTTTCTTCCCACAGTCCCTGTGGTAAGGGCTGCCACTTACTCAGATGATCCTGCCCTTACTCAAAATAGCTTTGTACCTTTGGATCTGTCTTTTGGAATTTGCTTCCAAATTCCTGTTTACTAGCTACTAGCAAAATAATTTTTGTTTAGTTTTATTCTCCTTTTACTTCTTGCCTCCAGGCTTTCCTGAATTCCTCTGATCATCTCAGTTTCCTTTTTTTCTTGCTCCTGAGGGCCCCTGAGGACTGTCGTGGCCCCAGCTGGAGGAAGAACTGATTGAGTTTATCAGTCTGGATCCATCAGGAGAGGAAAATCACATAGCAACTTAAACAGGGAAAGTGTAATATGAATAATTATAAATTATACCAGAAGATTAGAGTACAGAGAAAGGTTAGTAAGAAACAAAAAGAGCTCTAAGGATTCTAAGAAGGGTATTGGAAAGGAGCACCGTCTACCCTTAGAGCTGTCACTGAACGCAAGGAAGCGGACCCCCAGGCCTCCCTGGGGAAGGCTGGGCTGTAGCTCACTGAAGGATGGAAAAGCCACTCCGGGGCTCTGCTGGGGTACTTGCCGGAGCTCTGTCCTCCAGAACTTTACAGAAATCTACCCTCAAGGGAGTCTTGAAACTGTTCGTAGGAGGGGTTCTCACCAGAGGCACTCTGCTACAAAACTGCCTGGGGCAGAGGAAAGTACAGGAAAAACCTTGGAGTGGCTGGGTGCGGTTGGCCATCACACGCTGCAGGGGCCAGGCCCTGGAGAAGCCCCAGGTTCTGCCAGAAGCTGCCGAGTGAGCTCCCAGCACCAGCACCGAAAACCCCTTTGTCCGCCATGCAGTGTCTCTTCAGGGTCCTTTTAGACAAAGCTTAACATCATGCCAGTTAGCAAAGCAAAAACAAAGGGTCCGGATTTATTTTCAGAGAATGAGCAATTAAGGGTGAACGTGGGGCTGGAAAACAATCAAGTGATAACCGGCAAAGTTGGTGAGACCGTCTTACAGGGAATGCTTAAGGAGTCAGACTAACTCCTACGTGTTTGCATGTGTTTGTGAACTACCTGCCTGCTAGAAGTAAAATAATGGAAAGGAATACAGACCAAATATACATCGCATCATTCCCAAAGAGGAAAAGAAGTAAACATGTTAGTGAGGGGTGTGTGTGTGTGTGTGTGTCTTTGTCTCCATCCGCCTGGCACAACGGTTTTCCTAGAAGGGCGCCAACACAGCTTTCGTGAAAAGCTCTCTCCTTTTTCCTGAGATGGTACTCATTGTACTGTTTGGTTTTTCAAAAGATCTTAATAGTTACATTTTTTAGCAAAGTAATGGTCCTGTGGAAGATTGTTTTTGTTGTTTTGGGTGTTTTATTTGTCTTAAAATTTTCCCTACTTGACAAAAAAAGTTATCAATCTTGTATCAGTACTCTTTCCATTAAAAAGAAAATTATACTAGTCTGTGAAATTCAAGTCTGGAGAACATTGCACCAAACTAAGGATTTATCGATATAAATTGTGGCAAGTCACTATAACCTATTTGTGAAATGTATAGTTTTACATTTAGAAGTCAAAGCAACAGTTGTCGCTTTATGCTCAACCATAAAGATCTATAAACTTATAAACAGGACTTAAATAATAACTAAGGCCATGCACTTAAGGTTCATTGTCTCTACTTAGACTAACCAATAATAGTAGTATTATCACTGTTTTTCAGATGATGAAAATCAGATGGAGTTAAATAATTTTTCCAAGGTCCTATAACTGCTGCATAGCAGAGCCAAGATTTCAATAGGAGTCCGCCTGGCTCCAAAACATTTCAGGATTTAAATACATGTCTGACTGTCTCCAAAACTTTCTAGCATCTAGGGAGAGACAAAAACTGAATTAAGGAGTTAGAAAATGGAATTTTCAAAATATGCAAGACTAAAGGATCCTATTTTTTTTCTAGAGAAAAGAAATGCAAAAAGGGAATTCATAACTTGTTTGCAAAGCTTAAGGAATATCATGCACGTAGAATTCAACCAGTTTTGATTTCACCGAAGCAAATGTAAATATAGTAGATAATATATAGTAATGCAAGTAGAAATGTGTTTTGTATAGTGACTATACATCGGTGGATCAGGAGGGAATGCATTTGTTGATTTTTGACCGCAGTGCCTTTATCGAGTATGGACTTAGCTGTATCATGTAACAGAAAGTGCAGATGTGGGGGTTGCTGAGCGTTGTTTCACTAACTCAGTATTCAGGCCAACCTCGCTGCAATTCCCTTGGCTTTCCTCTCATGGTTATACAATTGCTGCTACAGTTTCTGCCATTATATCTCCACCCAAGAAAGAAGGGAAAAAGAGTGTACCAGCTACGAATAACTCATTTTATCAGCTGATACATCCCTAAGTGACTCTGGTTTTGTTCTCATTAGCCAGTTTTGGGTCAAATGTCCTCACCTCTAGTTTCAAGGGAATTTGAGAAAGCATGCATTCGCCATGATTGGCTTAGACTGTGGATCAGACAGATTGGCCCCAGGACCAAATTCAGGCCACCCTTGTTGTTATAAATAAAGTTTTATTGGAACAAAGCCACGCCCATTCATTTATACATTGTCTGTGACTGCTTTCACTCTATAATGGCAAAGCTGAGTAGTTGTGGTAGGGACCTTATGGCTTTTAAAATCTAAAAATATTTGCTATTTGTCCTTTTACCAAAAATACTTGCTTCCCCTGCCACAGACCAGCCATGATCCATTGACTGGCATAGACCACATGGATACTGGGGCTAACTGAGCTTCCATTAAGCAAGGATAAGGAACAAAACAAATGTTGGAAAAGAACCAACAGCATATGTCAGGTTACCTTGTCCAACTGATTATATACTAGACGAAAATAGAATATATTTTCTGTTTTAAGTCACAAGGTGACTTTGAACATATAATTTTTCTGCTCCTTCATTTCTTCGTGAGGCAACTAAGAAAATTTAGAAAGGTAGAAATTTTGCAAATACTGTATTCAGAATCAAATGATTGACAGTGTTGTGATCTATCATGAATTCAGGAAGGTAATCCCTAATTTACTGACTTTTATATAGTACTGTCTAAGATATTGTCAGACTAAGTCTTAGACACACATTTTACTGATTGACACTTCCCTTTAAACGATTTATTTTAGGTTCTTGCGTACACTGAAGGACTTCATGGAAAATGGATGTTCAGCGAGATACGAGCTGTATTTTCAAGACGTTATCTTCTACAAAACACTGCTTTGGAAGTATTTATGGCAAACCGAAGTAAGGCCCCTTAAGTATTTGGAAATAAATGTGCTCATAGTTGGATGTTATTTATTTACATGGCGTGATACAGTCTTCATTTTTCTCTGCTATATTTCTCTCTTTGATATGCCCTCATTAAAACAAAAATAAAAGTAAAAGTTAATTTGCTTAGTTAAAAATGCTAACCTAGATTTCTCATGGATAAAGTTATACAGAAAGCTGATTTTCCATGAAGATTCATTACCTTTACAAATAAATCATGAAAGGCACTTGAAAATTATTTCTGAAATTGATGGTTAGCTCTCCTGTGGTTTTCTAAATCGTGTTTTTTCTTCTTACCACAGCCTCGGTTATGTTTAATTTCCCTGACCAAGCAACAGTAAAAAAAGTTGTCTATAGTTTGCCTCGTGTTGGAGTAGGGACCAGCTATGGTTTGCCACAAGCCAGGTAATTATATCATATTACATGTTATCTGTGGTTTGTTAACATACTTTAATCTCAATATGGCAAATAAAAATAAGGTTATACCATTATAATTATTTTTGAGAACCAAGAAATTTTTCTCTGCATGCCATTTGTAGGGAAAGAGATTAGCTATTTTAAGAATGACAGAATAGTTTGTGTATAGGTTTCTTTAACACATATATAAATGAGAAAGCAAAAAAGTTGATTGCATATCATAGCTACCATATAATTAACACATTTTTGCTTAAGATCTTACAAAAAAATGCCAAAAGCTTCATGTATTTGTGATTAATTTTTCTTTAGTCACATATAAGTTGTTTTTGTAAATGCTATGTATACATGCTTCTTTTTTTTTTAAGATTTTATTTATTTATTTGACACAGAGAGAGAGAGAGAGAGAGATCACAAGTAGGCAGGGAGCAGGCAGAGAGAGGGGGAAGCAGGCTCCCCGCTGAGCAGAGAGCCCGATGCGGGGCTCAATCCCAGGACCCTGGGATCATGACCTGAGCCAAAGGCAGAGGCTTTAACCCACTGAGCCACCCAGGCGCCCCCCTGTATACATGCTTCTTTATGAAAATGAGAATTTATGGGGATTAATAGTCATGAATGATGATGTGCTTTTAGCCATTTCCTAAATCTTTCATCCTATTATTTTAAAATATCATTTGAAATCTTATTTTATTGAAAAATACTGATCTAATAGATAACATAGTCAGTAATTATGTGTATCACTAAATTCAGTTAGTCAAGTAGCTGAATACCTGTGTAAAAATGGCTTAAACAAAAGGATGTTTTGCTGTTCGAGTCTTACTTTATAAAAGTTCTGGAGTTAAGGAGTTGCCAGTCCTGGCTCAGAGGTTCAGTGATGTGAGCAGCCTCAGTTGACCTCATAGTCACAAAATCACCGCTAGTGCTCCAGACACCACAGTTTCACCAAGTGCATTAGGTGGGAAAAAGACACAAAGGATTTCTCCATTGAACTTCTATGTCTTAGGAAAGAATATATTTGTCAGATGCCTCCCACAGTCTTTATCTCAGGTCCCTTCGGCCTGAACAGGGTCACCTTCCTGTCCTTAAAGCAATCACTGCCAAAGCAGAGTGAGATGGACTTCGGCCAATCATCCCCTGGGTAAGACTCAGGGTAAACTATACCTCTAACTCCTTGCCACCTCCTACTTAAACAAAAGAGGTTTCTTGGTGGCAAGAAAGAAAGAGCCCAGCTTTGGACAAACAAACAACAGTGTCCTCTTCTGCATGGCCCACTGTGTCCATGGGAATTATTGCAGAGCCCAGCATGGAGGGAAAGAAAAACTAATCTCTGTCCATCTTCCCTTAAATAGGCTACAGACATTTAAAAGACACAGACTGTGTCTTATTTCTCTTTCATCCAAAATACCTAGCACAGTGCCTAATTGCTGAGGAGCTTTCTAGGTGCTAATCAGCTGGAGATACCTTCCATCTCAGTGCACGGGCTCTCGTATTAAGCTCACAGTGTAAGACCAGTTCACTGACGTGTATGTACATGCTCCGGCTGTTTACTAGGAGAATGACAAGATTAAATTAAGACATTAGTGGATAATGAAGAAGTACTTCTGTAGAATACAGGTCAAAGGAAAAATGCATTTAATCTATCAAAAAAAAGAAAATGAGGTTAGTTTTGCCAGACTTGTTCTTACCGAATCGAAGCTAACTCATGTAATGACTGCTTCCTTTCCCAAGTGCTTTCAAACTGTTTGTTTAATTGTCAACGCAAGAATGTTTCCAGGAATTGACATTAAGAACTTACAAATAGATTTCATCCTTTTTTTTTTTTTAAATGATCTTCTGCCTCCTGACAGCTTTCTCAATGATCATGGTTCTTCAGAGATTACCAATAGGGGTTTCTCAGTGATGTGTATAAGTTCCTTCAATGCTTTTGGACTTGTCTGGACCTGGGTGCATTTAAAACAACTGGAAGCTCTTGTATTCTCTCCCTTATCTATTATGAGTATAGTTCCCTTTTAAGCACCTTTGGTCTCCCTTTGGCTGATGGAGGATTATCCTTCTTGATTGAAAAACTGGAAACAAAATAGATGTTTAGTAGTTTGGGGTTTGCTGTGGCTTCAAACAACCATTCTATCTTAAACCCCTCTGGTCCTTTGTTCCCCTCCACACCCCAAAGGCTCAACTCATTCTTAGTTTCCTAATGATACTCTCAGAAGTTCAATTTTATGTATTTCCTGTGCTATATAGCCTTGGAAGCAGCAGATGGGGGAAGGAGAAACACTGAATCTAGGCTGAGTCCTGCCCCTTACTGGCTGGGTAACACTAACAGAGCATGGTACTTAGGAGGAACTCAGTTCATATTAGTGGAAAGGATGAAGAACACTGGGCAAGAGGAATAACACTTTCATCTGCTATAAAATGGAGACAGTATCCCTGAAAAGAGATGTTTTATGAATGTCTTGAGATCATAAAGTGAAGACATTTTATAAACTATTAACACATACACTCTGTACACATATATGCAACACGTACACACAGATATAGATAAGTAGGGAGGTGGGTAGGAGGGTAGGTGAATAGATCTATGCACACACTCCCATAAACACGTGTGTGTGTGATATGTAAGTCCTGTTATATTTAGAGAATTGTCAAAGAGAAGGGACGATGTCTGGATCCTACCAGTGGAAGCCTCCCAGCTGAGAGTGTCATGGTGGAATCACCAAGAGCTTCGTCTTGACATTGGTGTTAGCAGTTTAAACAGAGTTTATCAGACTCTAGGGAACTTACTCTAAACTAAATCCATAAGATTTATAAACAAAAAAAAGTTTACCAAATTCAAAGGCAGGTATACTGCTTGAATAATTGACTTCGCATATCATTTAAGCCACTTCTTGGGCAAGCCCACCAAAGAGATCACATTACAAATCAGATTGTTACTTTTTGTTCTTCCTTTCTTTATTTATTTTTGGTTTATAAATAATAAAAACTAATTTCTTGACATCCTGGAGGCTAGGAAGTCTAAGAGCAAGATGCCAGCAATTTTGGGGTCTTACTAGAACCTGCTTCCTGGTTCACAGTTGGCCATTTTCTCCCCATGTCCTCACATGTCAAAAGGGAGCTCTTTGCCCTTAATTCTTAAAACAACCACATTCCTAAAACAATGTGATTTGTATCCCATTTTACAGAGAAGAAAACTTTGATTTAGATAAGATCATAGCTCATTCTCAATTTCTATCCTGTATCATCTGTCACAGTTTCCCATGTTGGTCATAAGAACAATACCTTCACCCCTGCACAATTATGGAAAAATACTGGCAAAAATATGCCCATATTCTAGATTCCATGTTGATTATCAGTGTTTGGTTAATGTATTTTTCTATTCAGATGGTACAATCAATTAACTGGATTTAATCAGATTCTTCACTTACTAAGGATACACCTGGTTGTATCCATAGGATTGGTGATTTTAAATGGTCACCTTTTGTTATGGTACATAGTAGATTTTATTCTCAGGAGGGCAATTTTGTCTTCACCTTATCCTCTGCTTCTAAAAGCATCCTACTATAGCCCCAATACACACCAGCCATCCTCATTCTACTATCTAAAGTTGTTATGGGTTATTTGGGAAAGCCCTATTGATTTACTGTTTTCCATTTTTCTTCTTCATGTGGTTGAGTTATTTAATTTTTTATCATCACCTTTCTCTTCAGCCATTTTTTCTTTCAGGGTGACGAGTAATTCAAGTCATGTAGTATCAAGAGCCCACTATATACTAAGCATTGCTATGCTAAATGCTCAGCATATAACAATAAGTAAAACAAGGCTCCTGCTCTCAATGAGTTTATAGTGGGAAACATGGAGCAGTAAATAGGAAAAGCTGATCCTTTCCCCGGACCTGATTTTCTCAATTCATTTCCCATGGCCACATTCCTCCTCACCGTCAAATACTCTAAGAGTGACATAATAACTTTCCCCCATAATTTCCATTATTTATACTTGATAGGATTTGTTTGATTTTTGATCTGGTGGTGTTTTTGATGGTCAGAATTATTTCCAGATCAGCAATTTTCTTCTTTAATTGTTTGGGTTCAAAATGTCAACAAAAGAATTCAAAACTTTGTTATATGCATTGCTTTTAGCAGACTTACCTGCTACAGGTAAAAATTTTAGTCAGAATAGTGAGAATATGATTATAATAGTAATACTGTGAAAATTAGACTAGGCATACAGTTATGTAGTAGCACAATGAAAATTGGACTAAGCATAGCTTATTAATTCCTTGATAATTCAGAGACTAGCTTAGCATGTTGCCATGACAACATCAGGATCAAGGCTAAAATTTATAACATAAAATAGTTGTGTGAGTGGAAGTATAGCTGGGAAGATTTTGAATATCGGTACCAGTATGGATCAAAATCAGGAAGCACTGTGAAAATCATATTGCAAATTAATTGAGGAATGTGCTGAAGTTTAGAATTGAAGTATGAAACATATATACCATTTACCATTGCACTGAAGTGAATCATTAAACTCATACAGTTCCTTTGGAGTCAGTAGGAGTCAAATATATGTTGCTAAGAAAGTTCTGCAAAAATGTCAATATTTTAAACATTGAGTTACACCTAATTATTCTGAGACTCTTAATTCAGATTTGAATTTGAGATAAAAAGTTCCTTTCCATCCCTCCTTTTCTTCAGCTAACACATATTTTAACTCCTACTATGTACCTATTAGGATTCTGTGTGAATAAAAAATTTGATACTAATACATGAAACAGAAATAGGCTTAAGTCTGCAGTTCCCAAACTGAACATGAAGGAAGCCTGGGATGTCACAGTGAATTCACAGGGTGCTGCAGGGCGATTCATCCTTTTCAAGGAAACACAGCAACATCTCTCAGTGCACAGACTATTAGCTGGAGTTAGTTCTACATTTCAACATTAGGTAGCACTGCATTCTTTCCAGTGACGTCTTAGCTTTGTGAACCAGTTTTGGGGAGTTCCTATGATAAGAAACTAGAGCTGCATGAAACTCCATGTGGAACAGGGGATGAAGGTGGTGGGGTCTGATGTGACTCTGAGGCTTCAGAAGCTCTGCAGTGTCCAGCAGAGGCACACAGCCCTTTAGTAAGTAATCGTGGTTATTTAAGAATAAAGTAAGTTAAAGCCTCTGCCTTCGGCTCAGGTCATGATCTCAGGATCCTGGGATCGAGCCCCACATCGGGCTCTCTGTTTGGCAGGGAGCTTGCTTCCCCCTCTCTCTCTGCCTGCCTCTCTGCCTTCTTGTGATTTCTCTCTGTCAAATAAATAAAATCTTAAAAAAAAAAAAAGAATAAAGTAAAAATACTTTTTTTCTTTCAGTTTAGGAGTATTTTCAAACAGCTACTGAGTTGTTAAGACTTAAGTATTATTTAGATATAACTAATTAATAAACAGAACTGTTGGGTGTTTCTCCTGGCCTCGGGACAGCATGAAAAATTCCTGACACACTAAGGGTCTAATGAAACTCAGTAGCTTTATCATACTTTTACAAATACAGTTTACTTTCATTATTTCTTAGATAAACACAATGAACCTTAAAACGTTCATCATTTACAAAAACTGTCCTGATTTTATTCCCTTAAGCGATTCCCGTATCCCTCCTTCTGAATTCATATGTTTTCAAAGTTCCCAGCTTGTAGTTTATATCATGAGAGGGCAATGTATGGTGTGGTAGAGGCTGTACACAGATGCACACTCTGTGTGTGTGTGGGCGGGGGGGAGGGGGTTTAGGGGTAGAAGTGACCGCCATGATTATATATAGTTTCAGTCAAATGCTTGCAAGATGGTACCTGACTACCTATACCTTCTTGGCTTATTAGCATGGAAAAGATTTGCTGTACTGTTGAAGACCTGCTTAATTATCTTGAGTGTAGTTTTACCTTTTCATTCTTGTTGACTTATAAAATGCCTATTTGCAGCCATATTATACAAATAGGTGTTTTCATAGTGGTTTATCCTGATTCTCTAAACGTATCTTTTCTATAGTAGAATTTTCAAAGATTTCTAATATCTGCAATTAAGATGTATTTTAAATTTCCCTGAGGATAAACCATAAATTACTTTAAATGGATTGATATTAAACCAATGTATTAGTTAATATTGATTTTTAAAAGTCATTACTTAAAAGAGACTACGTTTGTTATGGTTTGCTTAATTGCTAGGAGGATATCACTGGCCACTCCTCGACAGCTTTATAAATCTTCCAACATGACTCAGCGCTGGCAAAGAAGGGAAATTTCCAACTTCGAATATTTGATGTTCCTTAACACTATAGCAGGTAAGACATCTCATTCTTTCATTTCATAATATATTTGTGTTCATCAAAATCATCGGTAATATGACTTGATGGAATAATTTTTTTTCCTTGGAATTCAAATACGGCATTAGAATAAATATTGAAGCGCTCATGTTAAATGTTATCAGAAACTTCACAGGCTGGTACTGAGGTTTTAGATGCATTTGTTGTTGAAGAGGCTTTTCCTTGCTCTCCTTTTGCCATTTCCTTTGCTGACAGCTTTGTCTGAAGGTTTATTAGAGTCAACAAACCATTGCCAGAAAGTGTCTGGAAATAATAATGGGAAAATGTAATTTCCCTGCTTTGTCATTCTCAGCAAGAGCAGCTAGACAGGAGAATAACAACAGGATTCTGCCTAGTACAGATGTCACCTGGATTATGGCATGATTGGGTTACAGGGTCTTTTTTTTAAATCTTCAAATAAAAATATAAAATCAGATTGGATTTCTAAATGATGCCATCAACCTCAGCAGTACCATGCTTGTAAATTAGAAGAAGGCAGTGGCTTTGTTTTTCTGCTAAATCACAGGCTGTCAGTGGTTAAACATGTTTATGAGATTTAAGTACCTCTTTCTTTTTTCCTAAATTAAGCTCCAGAAGCCCTTCTTCATGTTGAATTACAAGAAGTTTACTTCTATAAATCAGACTCTACAAAAACTTTTTGGAATCAGATGAATGGAAGTAACTACATAAAAACACATGCTTTCCTTTGGTTATTGTTCTATTATGAATAAAGGCTCAGAAGCATGAATTTAGAGCCATGTTCTCTGAATAATTGCTTAAAAGGATAAGTGTATAATAGCATTCTTTAAATCGATCATATATGTGTGAATATGGATGCTTTAGGGATATGCATATTAAATATGGGAGATGCAATGTGTATTAGATAGCAGGAGAACGCAATTTGTGAACAAAAAGGGATAAAAGAGTTGTTGGAAATGGTTTTGCACTTTAATCACTTAAAACATTGTAATGTTAATGCCTTTGCTAATAGGCTACTACAGGTACAACCAAAGGATTATTGCATAAATTTTAATTTTAGTATTTATTAGTATTTATTTAGTATTTATTTTATGCACATATACATATATACACATGTATCTTTATGATATTCCCATCACATATTTCGTGTATATATACGTGTGTATATATATATCAGTGTACATGATGTTTCTATCTTAAAGAAACCTATTTACTCCCTCAAAGACACAGGAAATGGGTTATACTGTTTAATTAGCATTACTTACATAGATAGTGTGAACTTAAATATCTGAAATGTTAAAAAACTTCATTAGCATATTCAGCTAAGAGCTTAATGTAGCAGAAAGAAGCTTCAGTGCCAAAGAGAAGAAAGATAGAATCTCAGATGTGCCAACTTTGTCCTAGAGCACAGGTGGAATGTCAAGTTTTGACCCCATCTTGAACTTCAGTCTTTCCATAACCATATTTAATATGTTCATCTCTGTCATAATAAGTGGTATGTCTGGTCTTCTGTCATCTCATTTTATATCATTGTTTTTAAAATGTTTCCTTGTTTGTGTATTTTGTTTTTCTTTAGCCTTATACATTTTTGCCCACTTTGTTAGTGATTTAGAATGTAGACATCTTGTTATTAATTCTCCTAGAGACAGGTTTAAATTTTTAAAACCCTCTAAAGTATATTTCTCTTCTTTTTGAACTCAAAAACAAATCAACATTGAATTCTCAACTTTAACTCAATTTAGTCCTCATTCATTGCCTACCTCTGTCAATATGATTTGCTACCCAGGATCCATATTCTTATTAAACTCTTACTTTTTAGAGTCCATATATTTTGCATATTATGAAGGATTTCAAACCCTATTTAAGTTTTCTTCTTGTTAGTGCAGTATATTACTTTCAGCTACATGGATCTTTACCTGATTTTTAGGATAATGTTCTCTTTCCAGTCTTCTGCAGTATTTTTCCATATTCGATATGGTAGGCTTTTGTGTTTTCCTCGAGAAATATAGCAATGCTCATTGTCTACCCTGTGTCATAGATGGTCATATGGTTTTTCCCTTGGCTATGCTAGCTGCTCGGAGCTGTCGTATGTAAAACTGGAAGACGAGGGTCAGACTCACTCACGGCTCAGTTTCCAGTGGAGCCTGCGTTCATATTAAGCTGTTCTGGTAGTCCAAGGTGGGATTCTCGCCATCTTTCTGGTTGGAATGTGGTCCAGTTCATTGTATTAAAGGACTCTTCTGGTTTCTGTCCTTCCCCACTACATTTTAGTGATGTCCAATGTACTTTCCAGTGTGGTACAGTACCACCTACAGCCACTGCCCGCCGCAGGCCTATTGCTTTCTGGGAGTTTCTCCATCAAGCTGGGAAAGATTGCAGTCTGGAGAGAGATACAACATTGTGATCCTTTCTGAAAGCTACACCTGGGACAGACACTGTTGTTGTTTCGTTTTGTTTTTCTGGTTGAGACAGTCTTTGGGTCTCGGAGCTAGAGTATGCAGGTCATAAGGGGTATTTAAATGCCTTCTACTCTCTTTTGAATCATTGGGGTCTGTTTTATTTGATGACACAAAGAATGCAGAGGCCACTGCTTTTTTTTTTTTAAGACTTTAATAGGCTTCTCCTTTACAGTGATTGTAACTAAACATTAAAGCCTGTCTGTTGTAGACAGCGGATTAAAAAGAAGTATAAAATCGGGACTAGGAACGCAGAGCACTTACAACTGGATGAGTAAATGAAATATACATAAATAAGAGAGCATTTTAAGAGCTGATATTAAGTGCTGAATAAGAGCTGTAAATAATGAATGCTGTGAGAGCTAAGTAGAGTGGAGGAATTTTAAATATGTGTTTGTCTGGGCAGGGAAAAAAGAGCAGAGCTTTACAAATTTCTGCCAGTCGGATATGTGATGTGTTCAGTGGACATGAGAATCATATCTTGGCTGGAACAGAGAATAAGAAGAGATAATATTGGAGCTATCGGGAAGTGCCAGATTGTAAAGAGCCTGATCTGAGAATCTTAGGAGTCATTGTGATTTTGGAGTAGAAGGGGATGCAGTGTGGCGTTTTAGAAAAATTAAGCTGGTAACTGTGTATGGCCTGAGTCAGAAATGAGATAGCCTAAAGTTGGGGAGAGATGTTGATCGGAGAGTTTGACAGGTCTCCAGATACGAAGTCAATTTGTTCCATTCTTTTAGAAAATAGTTACTGAACACACACTCTGGTGCTGACACTGCAGGGAAAACTAAAGTATGGTTTCTGCCTTTGGAGAGATTATGGTGTAGTCAGCAAAACACCCGTGCACACCAGCAATCCTAGGAGAAGTGATCATCATTAGAATGGGAGAATCTACAAAGCCATTTGGAGTCACAGTTCTAGATGCTGTTACTTATAACTAAGAGATCAGGAAAAGCTCCTCATAGACAACACTTAAATTGGAAAATGTAATATGAGAAAGAATTCAGTAGAAAGTAAACAGATGGCATTCCAAGAGAAAAGAAGACGTGGGGTGAAGAGCTAGGTTAGAGTAGTGGCGGCAGGTATGGCAAAAAGAGAATGAGAGAGAGAGGGAAAGAGAAGTGCATGACTCCGTATACAGTGTCATTCTACAAAAAGTAGAAATCACAGTGCGGTGTTCTAGTTCAGTGGCATGACAAGTGTGGCCCCCGACCCGCAGTGTCAGCGTCACTTGTCCTCAACCTCGTCCTCAAACCTGTTGACTCAGAAACGCCGGGAGTGGGGCCCAGCTCTCTGCGCTTCAGCAAGCCTTCTAGATGGTTTTGATGCATATGCAGTTTGAGCATCATTGCCCTAGCCATTTAAGGCCTGATTATCAGAACAATATTTGCATATAAAGACACTTGGAACATACAAGAGGGCATGCAGTATGTGCCATTAACAGTCCTAAAAGTTTACAGAATTGGGAGATGGGCTGAGCCAGTCTACTCAAGGGGGAGCCTTGTAGAAAAGCTGGGCTTTGAGTTAGCTCTTCAAGGATTTTGTCTACATTAATGGTGATCCAGGCAACGTGAACTTTGATACAGAAATAGAAGGACAGTTGGAAAGAGTTACGAATGTAAATATCCCAAGGAACCCTCCACGGATATATCCCTGCCAGTTCTTCCCTGGCCATCGTTCTGAAATTTTAAGTAGGAGTGCCATCTTGTATTGTGCACCAGCACCGAGGGTTTAGGTGATGGTTTTATAGAGAAGCTTCACTAAAGAGAAACTGAACCCCAGGGTAGTACAACAAAGGCCTCAGCAGGTCCCACAGGGACCCAGGAGCTAAGAGATCTCTTCAGAGTCATCTTTCCTTGAAGCAAGGGGGCCAGGCCTTCATTACCTCCTCCACACTGCTGTCACTGGATGCAGGCTCCTGGGAAGGAGACAGACCCTGGTGAGGGGGCTTTCTTCTGATGACAGCAACTCCTGGGGAAGAACTTAGCTGAGTGTCACCAGCCACAAGACTGCAGCATGGTCACCAACCCGGCATCCAGGATACTCGTGGTTCCCAGAATCACCTGGAGGGCTTGCTGCAGCACCGATCATTGGGCCCCATCCCCATAGGTTCTGACTCAGTAGATTGAGGGTGGGGCTCAAGAATTTGAATTTCTAACAAATCCCCAGGTGATGCTGATGCCACTGGTCTAGGGTCCCTACTTTGAGGACCACTGCACTATATCTATATTCTTTAGAAGACATACCTAAAGATAATCGCATTAATCTGCTGTAGCATTCACACCTTCTGTGGCACGGTATGTATCACATGTCTGTACTACATTTATGGTGATGTGGCCTTTGCATTTTATGTCTTTCTTTCTTTCTTTCTTTTTAAGATTTTATTTATTTGACACACAGAGAGAGACAGCGAGAGAAAGAACACAAGCAGGGCGAGTGGGAGAGGGAGAAGCAGGCCTCCTGCTGAGCAGGAAGCCCGATGTGAGGCTCAATTCCAGGACCCTAGGATCATGACCTTAGCCAAAGGCAGACGCCTAACGACTGAGCCACCCAGGCGCCCCTTATGTCTGTTTTTCATCTTTCTAATGAGATTACGATAACGCTACAGAGAAAAAAAAAGGTTTGCCAAGTAAATACCCCTCAAATTGAACTGATTTAATATTTAGGCTTTGCAAGTGTTGTGCTTGATTGTGTGATCTATTATGTGAATTTACTAGAATTGCTAGATGAGAGATTTTTTACATTTCCTGGATTAAAGAGAAGGGTTACAGAATGGGAATCTAGAAAGATGAAACAATCTTTCCAGATTCCCATTCTGTAACTTTTTTTTTCTTTTTTAAAGATTTTATTTATTTTTTTTTTGTCAGAGAGAGAGAGAGAGTAAGCACAGGCAGGCAGAGTGGCAGGCAGAGGCAGAGGGAGAAGCAGGCTCCCTGCCGAGCAAGGAGCCCGATGTGGGACTCCATCCCAGGACGCTGGAATCATGACCCGAGCTGAAGGCAGCGGTTTAACCAACTGAGCCACCCAGGCATCCCTCTGGCTTCACATTTTTAAAAATACAGGCTAATGTCACTTAGTAAATCCACATTTTCTGTAAAAAAAAAAAAAAAAAAATTTGGTTCCTGTCTTACACTCTCAGACTTCCTTTTTCTCCAAAATATTATTTTAACATGAAATACAAAGTACATTTATGCCCCATTTCTTGCTCTCCATTGTTTTGAGGTCCATCATACTTGGCCAATTTTGCTGTTCTCCTTTCTAGATGCTTTTAAAAATGAGACTCTGTATAAAGCATATAACAGCAGTGTCTTAGTATTGATGCATTATTAGATTTTCTTAGGCCCTCATGTGATACATGTATATGTACATAATTGCATATAAATAAACAAACATGTTATTATATATAGGTGAGTTTTGTAAAACTACTTTACATAGTAAAAGAAGTTTATCAAAAATTCAGAAAATATACTGTTTCTAAAAGACACCTAAAAGCCCATACATATTTTCATGGCCTTTGGTTTTCATGGCCTACTTATAAATTTAATAAATACTCACTATAGAAAATTGGAAATATGGGATAGAGTAATTAAAAGATTAACTCACTCATAAGCCTAGCAGTGTATACATCCCATTGGTGGTTTTTCTCCTTTTCCTATGTGTCCTCTCTCATTGGGAACTTCCTACACATATAGGTTCAGATTCTTCTTTTTTGATTTCATTAAATATTCTTGGAAGACATGATTTTTAAAACTGCATGAAAGTCTAGCTCAGGACTCTTGAATAATCTATGTAACTATTCTTGAAACCCATGCCTTTTTTTATTTTCAAAGAACTTAAGTTTTGGAAGATTTATGTAGAATAATTTTTTTTCTTTTCTTTCTTCTTCTTTTTTTTTTTTTAACACATAGAAGAAGTTTAATGATGCTTAGAGTTCAAATAAAAATGTGGCTTCAACCTCTAATTCCTGGCATTGACCCGATTTCTGTTCATTGTGTTCTGAAAAATACAACCTATGCCTCATTTTATACCTTATTAGATACTGCCATGAGCAAGACGTTAAAATCTGGCATTCTTGCATTTATGAAAATAGCAGAGTGATTGCTAACATAGCTTTGTGTAAATGATTCCGTTAGGTCTGAGAATTAAGGTTTTTGAGTTGTGTTTCATATGATCAGCTAATGAATTCAGCACAACTTCCCCAACCCCAACCTTTTTCTCCTGTTTAGCATTTTCCACTTTTTTACTCTGTGATGTACAAGCCCTCCCTGGTTAATTATGTATATATTTAGCTACTGCATGTGTTGGGCTTATTATTGTCATCTAATTAGATGTAACTTGAACTGCTTGCTTCTAGAAAAATCATTAAAAATTCTTTCCTAATGACCTAGAGATGACAAAATGTCTGTAAAGTGTGAAGAAGCAGACAAGCACAGGAACATCGCTCTTAAAGAGTGTTAATCCAGATGCTGCAATCATCTAATTAAACAATATTTTGCTGTCATTAACATTTTCACCAAGGAATTGCAGTTATAATTTCTTTGTCAGCTGTCTCTAGATCACTTTACCTTCAAAACTAAAGTGCCATATAAAAACATTAAATTGGATGGTTTAATTAAAAAGTTTTTTTTAAATGAAGAAACATATCCAGTGTTTCTGAGATCTCATTTACTGTGCTTCATTTTTATTGTTTGAGTAGATTAGTGTCATAGGCTTGCAATATTTAATATTCATCTTCTAAGATAAAACCTTATAAGCATAGTTAGGTTAAAGAAAAAAAAATCATCACTTACCACTGCTAGGAAAGGATAGAACCCTACCAATTACAGCACAAGGTTATTTACTAATCTTCAAATTATCCTTTAAAAAAACCCATAAAACATAAAAAACAAAAAACAGAACAGAACAGTTGCTAAATAGGTACCTCCAAGTAACAGGTATTACTTTGGAAATACTTCACTTCTTTCCCTAATTTAGTAAACAGTCATTTTTTTGTTCCCTTCACAAAGATGTTCAGTAAAATAATTAGGTAACAATGCTAATTCATGAATGAAAAATCCAAAGTACCATTTATTCTTTTTCATCCATGTGATTTTTTAAATACACTGTGCATTTTTAATTTAAATAAAAAATTTACATCGACTATCCATAGAGTAAAGGTTTTATGTGGAAATTTTTATTTAAAGAAGTTTGGCTATATGTAAGCACACTGATTTATAAAATTTCTTCTGTTTATTAGAATTTAAATGGTGCTATCAACTTTAGTAATTTAAATATTGCTAAATTTTTGTTGGAATTTATTTTGAAGGAACCTTCCATAGATTAGTAAAAGTGAATTGCAAAAAATATAGGACAGAGCAGTTGCCTTAAGCTATAACTGATGTCATCAATCAATTTTGTGTGTGTGTTTTAAAGATGATGGTTTCTTTCTTTGCCTGTTTTGCAGAAATAACCAATATATCGTTTCCTATATTAGAAAGTCACTTCTTTTAAGAAGCTGGTGTCTTCAAATATGGTCTCTATTTTTATGCTGTTTGTATTTATATGATTCATTTAAGTACTAAGTCAATATAAATGGGCTTTTTATTTATTTTATTTTGATAGGTTTTTTTTCCTTAGTATATATGGAATTAAACCTTATCAGAAAATTTAAAAACAATTATAGTATCTCATTTTCAGCTATTTTATTCCTATAAGTAATATAAATATATGTTACAGAAATAATAACAACATTATTCTATACAAATACACTTATCTACCGGAAGACCAATTTTTCATTGAAACCTACAGATTTTTTTTTAAGAGTTTATTTATTTATTTGGCAGACAGAGAACACAAGTAGGCAGAGAGAGAGGAAGGGAAGCAGGCTCCCTGCTGAGCAGAGAGCCCGATGGCTGCGGGGCTTGATCCCAGGACCCTGGGTTTATGACCTGAGCCCAAGACAGAGGCTTTAACCCACTGAGCCACCCAGGCGCCCCGAAACCTACAGATTTTTAAGTAGAACGGTAACCCAGAAAATGACAGTGTCCTAAAAATGCCATGGGCCCAGTTTGAATCCCAGAAATTGCTCTGCCTAGCCAATCTGGACTCTCTGTATCCATACATATATAGAAAAAAATGCCAAGAGTCATCAAGCATCCTAGGCTGACATATATGTAGCTATCAGTAATACATTCCAAATTTTAGAATTTTATACTTTGTACTCTACAGTGATACTGCTTTACCAGAACATTCTCATGCACGAGACCTTAATAAAGATTCCGAACTTGTGTTTTTTCTTATCAGTCTGAAACTTCATAGTGGACTTATAAAACAGGTGCATTCGTTGGCTGAGCTGTCTAGCTGCAGAGTCTCCTTCTAGCTTATCATGCATGTTCACAGTGTCACTCTCTCTCATATATACTGCTCTCGCCCTACATAGTCCTCATCCACCAAAGACACCAGCCTGCAATTTTCCTTTTTTTTCACTTGGCTATTTGTTCACCTAAAATTTGGTTCATCTTATCCCATTTTTATCACCTCTGTATTCATTCCTTCAACAAACATTTATTGGCAGATGGTATGCTTGAGATTAAAAATGAAACAAAACTCTAGACTCTACATTCACGTGTTTTCAGAGTGATGCAGAAGCAGACAAGTAAACAGAGATGCGTATTAGCAGCAACCCCTGTGTCATGTCCGCATGAGCCCTGTACTGGGAGAACAAAGGGGAACCTAACCTGCCTCTCACCTCAATCCAGGAAGTGCAAAGTAGAAGGAATGTCCTGCTTTCTATCTGTTACCTCCATCAATTTACACATTTAAAGCAATATATCACTTTGTTATAGAATGTGGAGATTCGTATCATTAACAGATAAAATATTCACCTGCTACAATGTTTATGAAATGAATGAATTTGATCTGATGCTTGTAGTAGCAGATTTAGTTCTCCCTTGGATCAGGGTTGGTTTTTTTCCCATTATACAACCACATTTACCAATTGCTACAAAAAGTAGGTATCATTTAATGACAATTCTTGATGCCAAATGAGATAATGTATGCATATCTATGTTACTCTTAGGCTCTGTGTGATGTGGGCACCAAAGCATTCCTTCTAGATGAAATCCGTATCATTAAATACTGGGGAAATCGCCCTTTTGTATGAATTCAAATGGGAATTTAGAAAGTTACCCACGATCAGATTATAACATATTTTTGCCAAAAACAAACAAAAAACAAAAAACTTGTCCAACAAAAGTTTCCTTTGGCCCCGTTTCTTTAAGAGTGATTCTCTTAATTTCATCCTATGCTATTCCAGTACCAGTTTATGGAGGTGAGCCAGTGCTGTGTGCTTCCTAAACTTTCTACCTTCCCACTGTGCTTCCATAGCCTACCTGAGCCTCTTAAGTCATTCTACCAGAAAATAAACAGCAAACCCAACCTAAAGTGCGCCAGCTCTCCACTGAAGTGAAACAACATAACACAAAAAGAAAATGTATGAACCAACCTAAAAGAGTGAAAAGACAATACGCGAGACATCTGCCTCTGAACTTCTTCATACTGGCTTCAGATGACTTGTTAACTTGTACATTCTCAAGTTATCCTTGTTTTTGTAATTCTTGGTATAAGCTCATATAATATTCTTTACACTGGCGATGTAATTTCTAGATATATAATCTCATTGTAGTAGAATACCATCACATAACCTGAAGATGTACAGATGGGCAGGATCCCTCATCCATGATCATTTTCAGGGGTCTTCACCAACGAAGCTCTGCTTTTCAGGTGCCGCTAATGTCTTCATCAGAGTCCGCAGAAAAGGGATGGAGAATGGAGGCCCCCAGGTGGCAGGTTGCAGTGGGTCAGGACCGGGAGTGGGACATACAACTTCTGCTCAGGTTCTGTCACTTAGAACGGAGTACCATGCCTATAGCTGCCTGTAAGGAAGGCTGAGAAATGTGGTCCAGCCCAAGAAGAGAAACGAATTACAATAAACGGCTCTCAGTCTCTACCACAAGCCTATATTCTAGAAAGTAGTTCTAGTTACTCGTGTCTTAATTATTACTGAGTGAATTCACTTGAAATACATTGTTATTAGAGTGCTTTTGATTAAACAAAAACATAGTTCAATAAATGAGTTATTCTCTTCTGAAATCCAATAGTTATATAAGAACAAGAACAATTTCATAAGCACTTAGTGCATATACAGATTTTAATTTCTCTTTTTCATTACTAGGACGGACATATAATGACCTGAACCAATATCCCGTGTTTCCGTGGGTATTAACAAACTATGAATCAGAAGAATTGGACTTGACTCTTCCAGGAAACTTCAGAGATCTATCAAAGGTAACTTTCAAATACATTGAAGTTAATTTTCTTCATAAAACTTTATTCTCAAAGTATTTCTACCAGGTATGTAGCCAATTAATGTTAATAAGAAAGAAAACCTGGGTCTCCTCCTTTTGTGGGCAACATCTAAATCTCATCAATTGTTAGCATAAGTATTAAGCTACAAGAAGATAAATTAGTACTAGTATAGGGAAAATGCAATACGTATTTAAGAAAAAGCAGATGTAAGGGGAGGTTGCTCAGATATCCTTGTTGTAAAGGTCAAGGTAAAAAACCTGAAATTAGAACAAGGTGTGGTTGCGAAATATTTCTTAGGTGATAAGACATGTAATCTTGACCATAAAACACACACACACTATATAGGGGAACATCCTAGTGAAAAGAAAGTAGGACACAATAATTCATCACAGATCTGTTAAGATACAAGAGAGAAGATCTGGCCCAAAAACTGGCAAAATAAAAATTACATAATGGGGGATAAGAATAAAAAGCAAATTTGCTATTAGTTTACCTCATTTGTCCAGAGGAGACTTAACTGGAGTACTTAATTATTGGAAGTGCAGTGAAGGATTAGGAACTAAGCCCCCAAAAACTTCTCTGTAGCCTAAGCTGATGTCAGAGCCAGACCATTAAGTTTAATATGTATACTTGAGCCATTTTAAGCCTCAGCCCCCATTCACTCTGAATTTTGTTCTTTCTTTTTTTTTTTTAAGTTTAATTTTATTTTTTCAGTGTTCCAAGATTCATTGTTCATGCACCACACCCAGTGCTCCATGCAATATGTGCCGCCCTTAGTACCCACCACCAGGCTCACCCATTCCTCCACCTCCCTCCCTTCCAAAACCTCAGTTTGTTTCTCAGAGTCCACAGTCTCTCGTGGTTTGTCTCCCCCTCCAATTTCTCCCAACTCACTTCATTCTCTTTTCAGTCATACTTGGTGGCCTGCTTTAGCGTTCCACAGCAGGTTACAAGGCATATGGGTGAATGTTTGGGTTGGGTGGGGGGAGGGCTGAGAGCATAACCATTGCAGCTGGTTTAGAAATGATTCCACAGATGGTTTTTAACTCAGCACACCTTCTCTTGCCTGCTCTCTTGCCTTTGAGCACTAGACCTACCTAAGCTGAAGTTTTGTATTCCACTGCTTACTAGCTATGTGACCTGAAGTCACTTTTCCTTAGCCTGCGTTTCCACATTTGTAACAGGAGAACAGCACTACTATCCTAAGCCATACAGTTGCAACGATCGAATGACATGTGCATAAAGAATGTGACATGGTTCTTGGCGCATTGAAGCACTTTGTGATTATTAGCTATTAGTATTACACATGGAATATTCCTTAGCCCGTTTTGAAGCCCGTGTACTAATATTTGCATATCCTTATCTGTCATTCATTCTTTACTTCTGTTATTTTATGTGACTTCCTTATCTAATCTCCATTGCTAGCTCACTGCTAATTTTGGTTATGATATTATAGGTACAAAGGGACCTAAGAGGTCAGTTAGTCCCCACCTTACTGAGAGTCCCACATCTGGGAGAAAACAAAATACTAGCAACTGAATTCCAATATGGTTTTCAAATATAGTAATTTTTCCAGTTCAAATGAACTGAACAAAAATCTTGCATCATTTACCATGGACAAGTAATTAATTATTTAGGCCCAGGTAGATAGACGGAAGTGTTGTAATTCATGGGGCCTGCCCTCTGGAGCAAATCTAGTTATAAAGTATCTGAATCATAAAACCAGTCTCTGCAAAGTTAAATAATAAGGTCCAATATTTTATAGAGAGATCTACATACGAGGCAGTAAGTAGTGGTTAGGAATGAGAACGCTGGAGCTGGATGGCCTGGGTTCAAGTCTTAATTGTGCCACTTACTGGCCTCAGGGTCTTAGACAAGGTTAATTTTCTCTTTGCCTCAGTTTCTTCACCTGTAAAATAGGGACAGTAATAATAGGCTTGTTGTGAGGATTTGATGAGTTAATAAGTGTAAAGAACTAAAAAAAAGTGTAAAGAACTTGGGATAGTGCTTAGCCTATCAATATTAGTGAACACTGACACTGTATGTTTAAAAATGATGTAAATCATTGATAGAGGTCATATATTTTGAATTACCTTTCAAATATTGATGACAAATATATACTGTTATATTCATATTAGGATCTTAATGTTTGAAGATACCCGTTTTTGAAATGACTTGCCAAAGTTACGGTTTAATCTTTGGGTATAAAACAAAACCAAACTAACTCATCAGTGTGAGGATAAAAACTGTCAGACTAGCTCTTTAACACAATCTCGTCCATATATGTTTTATTTAGCATTATTCAAATGACTGTTACACACTAGTCACTATAAAATATATATATACAGTACAATTTATTGTAGATTCTCAAGTAGCATGATACACAGTACTAAAACCTCAAGAGCTAACGACCTCTATGGCTATGTTAGATTTTTTTTTTTTTTAATTACTTTAAAAACAGGGAAGGAAGGCCTTTTTCTTTGAAATGAACTAGAATATTTTGGTGATAGGAAACTTTTCAACTAAGTTTCCTTTACTTCCTCTGTTTATTTATTCATTTTTTTCAGTCAGTAAATGTTTATCACACACTTCCTGTATGTCAAGCACTGTACTAGCTGAAAGGATATACAGGCGTTAATAAAACAGACTTAGTCACAGCCCTTTGGGGGAAGAGTCCAGTCCAGAGTTGAGATGAAAACTCAGGTAGTTACCAGAAATCTGAGGCCAGCATATCGACAGTATAGTGGGGACGGTACCAAATTGGAGAGTTCCTACTTAACTACTCGAAGACACGGGACTCCAGTGTTCTTGCAACACTGTCCCAACCAAAGAAAGTACAGCCTTCATTATGATTAATATAGATAAGAGAAAGCATACAGTGAAATATTTATTAGTAATCATAGATTTTTAGTTTATCATATAGAAAATTTTAGTATATAACATAGAAAAGATGACATAAACTAAAGGAGGAAATCACTGTTTCTAAAGTAACTAGAATATGTAAACATTCTTCAGGTTTTTAATGCTGACCCATTTAATCTGTGTTCCTTTTGACAGAACATTTCCCTTTGTAACTCACATGTGCTCTCTCCTGAGTTTATATAATGTTAAGTAAGTAGAAGAGGTAAACAGACAAGGCAGAGTGAATACTAACCATGGAGTCCTTCATGTTGTGAACATTTGAACCCATGAGCTCTTAAAAGATAGATAGCTTTTTTTTCAGTTCTGCTATGTTCCATGCTTTAGTAATTTGTTCTTTATATTCTGTCAGACTAACATGATAGGAAAATGTTAGCAAATTAAAGCCTCCTGATGTGTTAATAAATTACTCTTGCATTGTTCCCATGCTTCATTGAATTTCTTAATAGGAACTTCTTACAAATGGGCTAGAAACCCAAAACTATCCTGTATAAAAATCATTAATAAACAATATTTTAATGTATGAAAATATATCATATTATACACCTAACAGGAAAGTGACATTTGAAGTATAATAATATAATTGGGAGGACAAACTATTAATAATGAAATATTATTGTAATGAAATGACCACTAAGAAGCACATGAAATTCTTGTAGGTATAATCAGTACTACAGAAAGAAATTTTTAATAGAAAGTCTGTTAATCTTCAAAAGCTCAAGCAAGAATTTAAATATCTGAATGATATTATTAATCAGGAACCCTCTAAAAGATCTCTAAGAGCAAAAGAAGTTGTTCCTAAGCAAAGATTGTGACCCACGGAATAATTTCTAGTAATGAATAATTCTAGAATTTGTTTCATTAAACAACATTTGAAGCCCAAAATAATTTTTATGTTCTCAAATCTTTAGAATCTATTCTTTATTCGAAAGAATAAAAAAAAAGAAGCTTTCAAATATACAATAAATAAAATATACAATCCTAAAAAACATCAAAATATTTTCATCTTTATATTCCCACACTACACTGGCTTCATGAAATTCTCTCTCATCAGTTAGAACTTGTGGACAGTATAGTAGTAAAACAGGTGCCTCAGTTCCAGACCTCACATCATACAACCCAATGAAAGAGCGAGCATCTCACCAAAGTCACGCTCACGGAAGACAGAAAAACTTTTCTTTCTTAGAAACCCCAAAAATGTCTCCTTGTGTGTCATTGGTGCTGCTTAACAGCAGTAGAATATGTTCACTAGAGATGAGATAAGCCAATTATTTCCCATGGTTGGAGTCAATGGTAGAGGCAGGATCACACCAGATACCTGTCAAAGAAAGATGGGCTGAGAGTTGACCAAAGGAAATTTGGGTTTCTGTTTCCTAAAGAAAGGGGACTGAGTTGTGGTCAGCAAACAGCTCTCTGTTATAAAGTGAAAAAATAGTATATCTGAGAGTTTCTTCTTTCTGATCTCTATAATCTAGAGAATAGCAATAAATTACAGGTTTATATAGCACATAGCTACTTCATAAAAGGAGCTTTGCAAGGTGCTAAGAAGACTTTAAAATATAGTCCTACCCCTCAAGGAATAGTCACTGGTTATGAGGGAAAAACAGCCAATAGGCAGTAGCTTTTTATTACATACATACAAGTTTAATATACGAATATTATGTGGAATCAGAGATAAATTTGCCATAAAGCTCATGAAGCTTAAACTTCAAAGCCCCTCAAGTTTCAGGGGCTTCTTATAGCTTGTCCCTCATTTTATGTTCATAGTCCTGGTTTATTTTCTTAGAGAGCCCCTCTCCAACAAATTCCTAAGCTCTGTGAACTTCTCTCTCCTCTTCTTTAACGTAAGCACAGTAGTATTTACATAACATGGTTTCTGAAAGACTTAAATGCGCTAATGTAGGAAAGGCATGTCAGAAGTGGCATGTCTGGCTCACTAGTGGCATTCAGTGACTGGGAGCTACAAAGCCAATTTCCATGACTGTCAGCTGAGGGTTCACTGTTGCTTGTGCAGCTGAAAAAAATATAGGGAAAGATTGCTTGATTTAATTTTGCTCTAATAAAATAAGAAGCAATACCTTTTAATAAAATATAAAGTCACATTTTTATGCAATAAGTAATTGCTTTTGCATCTCTTTAAATTGTCAACTTCTCAGAACTATAAACATCGAGATACTGAAGTTAAATATTTATTGAAACCTGAGAGGCACATTTATTTAGACTAAACTATTTTATTATATTTATAATATTCATGTTCTTTCCTTAACCCAGTTCAGTGAACGAAGAGCACAGGAACAATGAAAATTCTTTATCAGTAAAATTTATTGGATCCCTCATTTGATTAGGCCTCAGACTTTCAAGTTTTATTTATTACATGTACAGGTTAGAGGTTATGTTTCTCGTTTGGCATGATGGACAGCAAATGAAACAATATGTCATTGACTTATCTCTTCAATATTCAACCAGCAGTGGATGTAGACAATTTTTCCCTCCATGTATCGAGATTTTCCTTATGGAGATGTGACCTCGTGGTGAAATCTATCTTAAAACATGATACACGCCGGTGCTTGAGTTATTTTCATATACTCATATGAACTTTGCTCTTAAATTACAGTGGTTACAAGACTTTGACGTGAAACGCAGCCTCTGCTCATTAAAGTGTGAATGGAATTTTCCTATTTGCCAGTCATGCCCTCTGATAAATGAAATAGTTTCATCACAAAGCCAAGTCCTGCTAATATTGACATGAGTGTAAGACATCACACACACACCCATTCACTGAGTGGAAAAAATATATTTTGTTAACACAGGAGTTGTTTGACTGACAGATGATGATAAGCATAACCATTTTCCCAAATTATTATGCCACTTAAAAAAAGGAAGTGATAATGCCTTGAGGCTTTGAAATGTGAGAATGCAAATGGAGGCACTGAAGTGTGAATACTCTTCAGCCGTCCACCCCTGATACTACTGCCAAATATCTATATACCACATAGAGAAGGGTGTGCATCATTAAGGTGGGGAGTGCTCGATTCAGCAATGTGGTGCAAGTTGCTGCAGTTATTTTGTCTTTCTTTTTCATCTTCGGTTAACAGTATCTAAAATTAAATTCATTCTATTTACCCTAGTATACAATCTCCCTAATGCTTAGGTTTTAACACAGCACGTGAAGAATGGGCAAAATGATTACGTGTATTAGTAGCTGACTATGATGATAGAAAACTTGGTAGAAGACAAATTTATTCTATACCATCTGCCAAAAAGCCTACTGCCAAATTTGAAATATTCTAAATATATGTTGAATGTCACCTTAACATACAACCCAACCTGAAAACTGTTTTTGTTAGGCTTGCTTATATTGAAATGTTGAAGACAGAATATTGATTGGCAATATTTAGATACTGTCTTTTAAACTCATGGAATAAGCCAAGCTGAGGGTCCAGCTTTCAAGGCGGGAAATGCAAAAAGGTACCAATTTCAAAATTGGGTTTATTGAAGTAGATAATTTTATTCATTTATTTGGTCTTTCCTTACACAAACCTTTATTCCACACCTGTGTTTGCCAGGTACAGGAGATAAAAAGACAGTAAGAACTGGTCCATGCTCTTAAGGGTTTACAAGTCATGTTTAGTTTACCTGGTGGCATATTAAGTTCTTTTCCTTCTAATTGAAAGGAAAAAACCAAGTAAGAGTAGACAAAGAACAGAGCTGGTTCATAGACACTGTGGTAACCAGAAAGAGTGAGGTGCTCTTTGTTTTTATCTCCACTGTTTGTTGGAAATATGTAATCGTGTGATGGGGCATTTTGAGGATTTACAGAGAAGTCCCAAACTGATTGCTTGCTCTGCCTGGTTATACTAAATATCCTCCCTTAGAATCTCTTTTCTAGTTCCTTCCCATTTAGCCAGTTGTTCTACCTTTCAGAGAGAGAGAGAGAGAGAATACTGGAGCCCGTCCTGCTTTCAAAACTTTAAGATGTCAGGGTGTCTGGCTGGCTCCCAGTATTGGTACAACTTGAGACTCTTGATGTCAGGGTCATGAGTTTGAGCCCCATGTTAGGTGAAAGATTACTTAGAAAGAAAGGAGAGGGCGCCTGGGTGGCTCAGTGGGTTAAAGCCTTTGCTTTCGGCTCAGGTCATGATCCCAGGATCCTGGGATCGAGCCCCACATCGGGCTCTCTGCTCCACGGAGAGCCTGCTTCCTCCTCTCTCTCCCTGCCTGCCTCTCTTGCCTACTTGTAATCTCTGTCTGTCAAATAAATAAATAAAATCTTTAAAAAAAAAAAAAAAGAAAGAAAGAAAGAAAGGAGGTGGGGCACCTGGGTGACTCAGTGGGTTAAGGCCTTTGCCTTTGGCTCAGGTCATGATCCCAGGGTCCTGGGATCGAGCCCCGCATAGGGCTCTCTGTTCAGCGGGGAGCCTGCTTCCTCCTCTCTCTCTCTCTGCCTGCCTCTCTGCCTACTTGTGATCTCTGCCTGTCAAATAAATAAATAAAATCTTTTTTTAAAAAAAAAGGAATGAGGAAAGAAAAAGAGAGGGAAAGGAAGGAAGGGAGGGAGGGAGAGGGAGGAAAAAAGAAAAGGGATAGGGAAGGGAAGGGAAAGGGAATGGAAAAAGAAAAGAAGGAGAGAGAGAGAGAGAGAGACAGAGAGAGGGGAAGGGAGGAGGAAGGAAGGAAAAGAGAGAGAGAAAGAAAGAAATTTTTATAAGAAAGGAAAACTTTAAGCTGTTAGAGAAGGAGCTGGAAATAATAGGAGCGTTTCTGTAGTGTCTGCTCTTAGATACTACCTACAGAGAAGGAAAGAGAGAGCCTGCTTATGCACTTTGGTGTCACATCTCAAGTACAGCAGCATCAAGGCAAACCTAGGCCAGAGTCTGTCTCCTTTAACCTTTCTTTCCAGCTGAAACAGGAGATCCAATGGAGATGATCTTGAAACTACTCAACAGGCTCGTCATTGTACTACTTAATATTTAGAAAGCTTTTAGAACTGACACATGAAGATTTAAGGTATTTAATTATACCTCCATTGCTTTTATGTCAAAACTGGTTACTTTTCACTAAAATCTTTAAAACTGATTTTCTTAGGAATTATCCTGGGACAGTGATAACACCAGCCAGTAGCTGACAGGTACTTATTATATAGCCAGGCACCCTGCTAAGCATCTTCCATAGATCTTCTCATTTTATCTTCATGACATTAGGATGAATTGCACTGGCTTTGTAAGTTGCATTTCCTTTCATTTGTTACCTATTATTTCTCTATAGTAGGGAAGCAGAATATACTTTAAGAAAATACATACACAACCAAACTACAGTGATTAGTTAATCTTCTAGGTCCCCTCCACCTTTTCTAAATGCCCTGTACTATGGACAGCCATGTGATAGGAGCAGAGGATGCAAAGAAATGTACCAAGTCAGCCATTCTTTACCTCCAAAGACTTCAGTCCTACATGGAACAGACATACCTGTGAATATGCTAATACGTTGTGCTCATCAAAATTCAACTTTGGCTCAAAGTCTATTTCCCCATAATATACTAATCATGTTTATTTACCCTATGAAAAAATATGAAAAGAATTGCACTCAAAGATAGCCAGCAAAGTATAAGTCTTAACACCGACTTTTATTAACACTTCATTACTTCAGGTTCTATTTTTTAGACATGTATGTGGGAATTATATGGTGATTAGCTGAAGTTCACCTGATGATGCCATTTTGTGCATAAAATTGCAAAGGGGGGTACTTTGTCTGTTTAAGACAACAACCTTTCTGGGGCCCCTGGGTGGCTCAGTAGGTTAAGGGTCTGCCTTCAGCTCGGGTCATGATCCCAGGCTCCTGGGGTCAAGTCCCTCATCAGGCTTCCTGCGCAGTGGGGAGCCTGTTTCTCCTTCTCCCTGTATGATCTCTCAGGGTAGTGAGCTCAAGTCCCACATCAGGCTCTGTGCTGGGTGTGGAGCCTGCTTGAGATTCTCTGTCCCTATCCCTCTGCCCCTCCTGACCTGCACACACTCCTGCTCATTTTCTACAAAAAAAACAAAAACAAAAAACTAAAATTTATAAAAGTTTAAATGTTCATATTTGAAAGATTTTTCTGGGTCATATAACTGAGAAAAGCCCTTAACATTCTATACACAGAATAAACCAAAAAATTTTTTTAAGATTTTATTTATTTATTTATTTATTTTGCGAGGGGGAGAGAGAGAGAGAGAGAATGAGCCAGGGAGAGGGGCAGGCAGAGGCAACTAATTTTATAATTTTACGTATATTCTTCAAACTTTTTCTCTGAATAGTTAGCAAAAATATATTACTTAGCTACTAAGAATTTTTAGAAAGCGATTGATAATACTATTTTTATAAAGTCATTGATAAGACTACAATGCTGGTATTGCTATGATGCTAATGGCTTTTTTCAACCCTAGTACTCATAATAATGATTTAATATTACCTGTAACCCATTCTCCACAAAACTATTGGAGTTACCTTTTTTTTAAAGATTTTATTTATTTATTTGACAGAGATCACAAGTAGGCAGAGAAGCAAGCAGAGAGAGAGAGAGGAGGAGGCAGGATCCCTGCCAAGCAGAGAGCCCAATGTGGGACTTGATCCCAGGACCCCGGGTTCATGACCCGAGAGGAAGGCAGAGGCTTTAACCCACCGAGCCACCCAGGCACTCCTGGAGTTACCTTTTTAAAACTTAACTCAGATCTTGTTTATCTCCTGCTTAAAAGCATTCATTGACTCTCCCCTTCACTTACCATAAAATCTTCATTTATATTTCATTTCCCTGATCTGCAAAACCATATGATATGCCTTTACCTATTTTCTCACGTTATCTCCTAATCCCTTCCTCTTATCTACCGTGCACTACACTCTCTTTCTGTTCCCTGGGCCTGGTAGACGGGCCTCTAAGAAGCCTTTGTACTAGCTTTTCCTCTGTCTTGAATTCTCTCATTTCTGAACTGCATATACATCTCTGCCTAGAGGTTCTCCTTGAGAGATGCCGTCCGTATCACCCAGTCACTACTGTCCCATTCTGTTTTGCCAGTAGAGCACTTACCTCTGGTATTTTTCTCATTTACCTAATTGTTTATTTAGATTTCATCTGTCTTTGCCTCTAAAGACGCACGCGCGCGCGCGCACACACACACACACACAAGAAGCATCATGAGAACAGCAACCTCATTTATCTTGTCGTAAGGCCTAGAGTAATTACTGACACATAGTAGGCACTCAGTATTTATTGAATGAGTTTACCCGGGAATTTTTTTCAAATCAACCTTTTCAATTAGATGCATAACATGCAGTAGTATATCATCACTTATTTAACTAGTGCCTTATTGGATGTGTAGACTATTTCTAGTTTTGTGGGGAGTTTCTGTTTCATTTTGTTTTGCCAGTTCAAGCAATGTTGCAAGAAATATAAATATCCTTGTATCTGATTCTTTCCATATTATAAATTCCTCGAAGTGGAATGATTGGATCAAAAGCAAGTGCATATTTAAAAAAAAATATTACCACTTTGCCCCACGAGAAATGTATACCAATTTATATTCCCACCAACAGTATTATGACATATCATGTTTTGCTATTTCCTGGCCAACACTGAGTATTGTGAAACTTAATTTTTGACAATCTAATGAATAAAACTCGTTTTTATTTGACATTTTAAAACTTGCCATGTACTTCTGACTTTTAACTATAAGGAAAGAAAATCAACTTAAACTGGCTATAATTTAAAAACAAATTTTTTATTGGCCCACATAACTGAGAAATCAGGGATTGGTTTGTTCAGGAAACTCACCAGTGTCATAGGATGCTACATCTCTGGTATTTTTCCTTACTGGTTTCATTTTCAGACAGGCTTCCCTATGTTATAGTAGTGATGCCTTTGTAATTCCACTAGAGAAAGAGAAAGTTTCTTTCCCAGAGAGTCTCAGCAGTTTCATTGGAGTAACTTGAATCATCTGCCCATTTCTCTACTAATCTGAGTGGCCATGTGGATAGAATATGCTGATTGCCAAGTCTGGATCACATGCCCAGCAAGGGAATCAGATAATGGAGTCAGCCCACCTGAACCAGATACACTAAGAGTAGGGAAGGAGTGGTTCATAAAGGAAGAAGGAGTAATGTATGGTGAACAGAAAAAGAATAGCTATCCATTATATTGGATATAATTATATTGTGTGAGCTAGTGCTGTTTTTCCTACATATATTGGAGATTTGTTTCTGTAAATTGCCTGTTCATCTCATTTGCTCATTTATTCGACTAGATTATTCATTAGTTTCTTACTGATTTGTAAGAGCTCACTTTTTAAGGAAACTAGCCCTTTATCATATGTACTATAAATATTTTTCACTTTGTTATTTGTCTTTTGATTTTGCCTAAAATTTTTGTCTGAAGTTTCCATATTGAAATTTAAATGTTATATCATCAGGGGCACCTATGTAGCTCAGTCAGTTAAGTGTCCAACTCCTTATTTTGACTGAGGTCATGATCTCAGGCTTCACACTAGGTGTGGAGCCTGCTTGAGGTTCTCTCTCTCCTTCTCCCTCAGCCCCTCCTCCCCCAAGAAATTGATTACTTAATTAATTAATGTTATATAATCAGATCATTCAATCTTCATTCATTCAGCATTTATTACATACCTGAAAAGAACCAAGTAGTTTATCAAGTGCTCCGAACATAGAAATGAGTAAAAGCCATTGCCTTGAAGGGCTAGCTTACGGTAAAAGGAAGTTATAGATTTGCCTATTACCAGAGAGTGTCATGTAGGGCTTCAACAGATGAAATTTGAGCTGCTATGAGAAGAATACATTGAAATTCCCTGGTCAGATAAGAAGAGAGGCAGGGAATTTCCTTGAGCACAGAAGCATGTGTGGGTATGATTTCTATGTTGTCCTAACTGAGAATTTTAAGAATGATGATACATATATTATAGCTCATGACTGAAAAAAATGAAAGAACAAGAATTCTTGAAGCCTTTTCTCAGGATTCCCAAGCCCTTGGTTATTATAATGAAAGATAACAAGATAACTTCAATATGTTAGAAGCTCAGATGTGTTGAGAGTATTGAGATGAAGTAAAACAGATCAGTCAGCTATATCCCACTTCCAGCTGTATCTGGCACAAAGCTTCAGCTGGTTCTGCAAAACGTATAGCCTCTGACTAGCAGTGCAATCTTGACTGGGCGTTTCTTCATTGTTCTCATCTATACTGTGAGGGAGTTGGACTTGCAGGCCTGTAGGGTATATCCCAATTTTTTTTTTTAAGATTTTATTTATTTATTTGACAGACAGAGATCACAAGTAGGCAGAGAGGCAGGCAGAGAGGTGGGGAAGCAGGCTCCCCGCGGAGCAGAGAGCCCGATGCGGGCTCGATCCCAGGACCCTGGGATCATGACCTGAGCCGAAGGCAGAGGCTTTAACCCACTGAGTCACCCAGGTGCCCCTGTATTCCAATTTCTGAAGATCCATGATGGTTTAGGAATTAAGTAGGCAGTTATAGAAGAAAAAAACAACATCAAGATCAGAATTTCCTATTTCGCCATGAAATGGCAATGCAGTGTTTGGAAGGAGTAGAGACCCATGTACCTGTTTCCTCCTCATGAAATTAGGTTCAGAATGAATGCCCACCTCAAGACTTATGAAAATCAATCCAAAAATGGATGTGAAAACAGTATCTGTTATAAGTATATAGTACCATTAGCATTTGCAGCAGAGAACACTAGCAATAGTGAGCTCACAAATATTTTATATATGTAAGTAGAATTCTAATACCATGAACATAATGAGCATTTCCAAGTTTTTTTAAATACCAGAATTCAGTTTTATTAATATTATTTTAATTGGACCTCTGATTCCTCTTGAAAACCTTTTTTAGTCTTAAAATTATAATCTATTTTAATGGCATTGACTGCACCTCAAGTCAGTCCACATTTATTTTTTATTTCTTTATTTATTCAAATCAATCCAGCTATGTGCCCAGACTTACACATTCTCTAAAGTTCTTTGAATGCTTCATAAAGTACCATTTACCCAATTAGTATTTTTTATTTAAATTGTCTTTGTTGTTTTCACGTCTTTAATTTATATACCTATCCCATAAAATGCACTTGATAAAACTTGTAAGGTTTCATGAAAGAATGGTATTGATCAATCAAGACTAAGAGAACAGAAAAGGAAGGAAAACAGGAAAATATAATCAAAGAAAAAGTTCACACTCAGAAATGCATACCCTAAGGATTCTAACCAGAACTTTTCAAGGAGCCCTAATGCTATGGCCTATTAATAGTTATTATGAAAACAAAAAAGGATGAGGATCTAGTAAAAATAAAAAATGGTAAACACTGGAGTGAACAAGATTAACTAATTCTGTTTATAATAATATTTCTCAGAGCCTTTCATAATGTAAATCTCCATGAGTATCTGTCAGAATCTTTGTTCCATATAATAAAGACACTTTTTTTTGTTTTTTGTTTGCTTATTTGTTTGTTTTCAGGAAAACAAAGCTTTTTGTGGTACTTAAGACAGAGACAAATTTCTCTCTTTAATATTCAAACGGGAAATTGAGTAATAAAGTAGAGAATATCCTCAACACTGATTCTTCGATAAATTCTGTTGTTTTATGTAGACGTGGTAATGTTAATATGTATGATTTTCCATCAATTTTATATTGAAATAGTTATTTTGAAAGCTATGTAGGCTTTATAGCAGTTTGAGAAACTGAATTATAATAAAAATGCTACATAGGTGGAATTTTTGTTTTTAATTTTTGCCTTGTTATCTGCATTATTTTATCTCTTAGTGTCAAGTCATGGCATACAAACCAACAAAAACAAAATCATAACACATCTAATAGCAAGTTCTAAACTTTCAGGTAAACCTTTTCATATGGGAACGCTTAAAAAGCATAGAGGTGGCTGCTCCTAAAAGCCTACTGTTTGAGAGAAAACTGGTAATAATTACTATGGTAATTATGGTAAAAATTGACAAAGATTACAAAATAAGCTTCTACATTTTATTAAGCAGAGTTTTACTGTTTCACCAGATTTCCTATCTTATTCATTTGCTAAATCCAAATGGCTTTGACATTGCATTATTTGCTCAAATTTTAAAAGGATAATAAACACAACCATATCAGTTTATACACAGGTAAGTAGATCACTATAGGCAGGTAGATGATAGATGGACAGGTAGACGGGGGCAGATAAATAGATAGATACTGTATGTTTGGCTCCCATAAGAAAATATATCATCTGTGATGATATTTTTGTTTCCCAGACATTTTCAAGCATTTTGCCTTCAGATGATTTATTGCTTCCTGACTACTAGAACAAAATAATAGAAAAATAATAAGTACAAACTAGATCATTTACATCTTGTTATATACAAAAGTAGTTTCTAAATGTATTAGATAAAAATTCAAAATTGGAAATTCATTTTAAGAAGTTATTAATGGAGGCATGTATATACTTTAATACTATGCAACTGTTTCCTACAAAGTATTACTCTGTCAAACACTCCAAAACAATGACTTTGATGAAACTCAAGTAAAATAAAAAGTGTAAATATTTACTTTATCCTTTTTCCAGTATTTGGTGAGAAGCTGGAAAAGATTAAAGAAGGGACTTGTTCCTTTTTCAAGAATGTTTTGTGTGAACAAACAAAATCTCAGATAAGGTCAATCCTTACCTATTGGAAGCCATTTTATGCATGTGAAAGACCCATTAGCCTATTCAAGAGAGAACAAAGTGTTAAACATCTTAAATGCTTTGAAAAAATAGTCTTTTAATATTGAGAAAGGAAAACAGATGTCTGCACATTTAGAAAGTCTAAGATATGTTGGCTGTCTTAAATGAAAAACTATTTCAATTCAGGAACAGCTCACCTTCCTTCTACTATAGTAACTATCCTTTTACCAAATATTACTTATATATTTGTTTTAAGTGATATTAATATTCTATGTGATATTTAATGAAATTATATTGCCTTTTTATATCTATGCAAAAGATTTGAGAGATGAACAGTGAAATTTAATGTAGAATAAAATGTAAGCCTTAGAATATTTAAAAAGTATATTTAAGCCAAAGTTCTTAAACATTTTTAAATAAGTAAATTAAACCAACGTTTTCAAAGATTTTTAAAAATAATTAAATTGTTTAGTCTTTGTTAAGTCATAATTAAGTTAAAGAAAAATGAGCATAGTTTACAAATAATTTTAGTATTAAAGATAAGAGCCCTTGCAAATAAGAGTTTATTATGGAAATTCTAACAGACCTTTAACTGCTGACATCATTGTGTTATTTGAATTAGTCCCATAGGACCAAAAGAAAAAGCTTACAAACAATTTATAAATGAATCTTTCTCTCTTGTGTAACATTTTTGTCCCATTGAAACACTAATTTTCTACTACTTCTCTTGTTAAAATTAAGCCCTGGGGGGAACTTCATAGTTAACTAGTAATATTAAATTTTGAATAAAGGAGTTCTATATTATACTTAGCATTCATCTTTTGTTTTCTCAATAAATATTTATATATAATAGTATGCATCCTAAAGCAAAATAACATAGCTATTAGGTATCATGAGAATGGACTCCATGTCCCATAAACCAAAATCAAGAAATTGAAGCTAAAAACAGTTTCTTATTTGAAATCATGAGGACTATATGCTAGAAATTCTTTTAATGATTAGGTGTGCTAAGAAGTTTGAGGCAGTGATCCAATTAACACATACTTTTTTGAGGGGGAAAAAAAAATCTATGTATATTGTATCCTGAGCATTTTACTGTGTACTCCACTCCAGGGATTAATGTCATCATTGGGATGATAGGAAGGTCTTAGTGGCTTTACAAAATGCTTTCTAGGAACTTGGGAATTGTCTGGATTATTTTCATCAGCCTTAGGTTTGTAGTTTCACTTAATAAAGAAGATGTATGCATCATTCGTATAATAACAAAATGGAACCAGCATTCCAACAGGGGTTTCTGTGTGGGTGATTATTATCTTTCTCACTGTGGGTGGCCCTCTGGTAAAAGGTTTTCTCAAATATGGTTGTCACATGGTCAACTGCTTCACCTTCTCCTCCTTGGATTTCCTATGATCAAGCTAAACGTTCATTATGGTTATTACTAAGTAGGCAGGACAATGACATTAAAAGTCTTGGTTTTGCCTGGACAGTTTAAACTGGATCATCCTAGTAATCCAGTTTACTGAAACTTTTAGTAAAATCCAGAGACTTCTCTTCCTGAGAGATTTTTAGCATGTGTCATGATCCATAATTAATATTAAAATCAAATTTGATAAAATATAATACAAAATTTTGTATGCTCTATGGTTAAAATGAATTAATGGTAAATACTTTTAGCATAAAGAGTTATAGCATGCTTAATATAACTGTATCAAGTGAAATGCTTCTTTTCTCTTCTTACAGCCCATCGGTGCTTTGAACCCAAAGAGAGCTGTGTTTTACGCAGAGCGTTATGAGACATGGGAAGATGATCAAAGCCCCCCCTACCATTATAATACGCACTACTCAACAGCAACATCTACCTTATCCTGGCTTGTTCGAATTGTGAGTCTCTTCATTAAGTTACTATACCTGTTATTTGTTTGTTTGTTTGTTTGTTTTAAAGATTTTATTTATTTGTTTGTCAGAGAGAGCGAGAGAGCGAGCACAGGCAGACAGAGGCAGAGGGAGAAGCAGGCTCCCTGCTGAGTAAGGAGCCCGATGTGGGACTCAATCCCAGGACGCTGGGATCGTGACCTAAGCCGAAGGCAGAGGCTTAACCCACTGAGCCACCCAGGCATCCCTGTTATTTGTTTTAAACAAAGATTAGATGCCAGTGAAGTAGAAACAAGATTTCAAACTCTAGTAAAACCTGAATCCTTTTTTTTTTAAATGAGTTTTCTCATTTACAAAATTGGGTTAGGAAGATAGATTATTGTGAGCTACTTAAGCCTAAACCAGTTATAAAAGGAACCAGACTCTAGGAGTGCATCTGTAATGTCCACTGTTTCTTTTTTTCACCGATGGTTGCAAGCTGGCTCTCTTCCCTGGCCCTCTCCAGCTTGCTTCTTGGGCAGTATGATTTAAGAACAGTTTCTAAATGTTTTGAAGACTTCTTTCTGTTTCTTTCTCTTTCTCCTAACACATTCAAGTCTCTCTGATCTTTCAAATACATGTATACATCCATATGTACACACACACACACACACACACACACAGACATGCTTCCTTGCGCCCCCGCCGAACCTGCAGTTACTTTCCAGTTCTCCTCCTTCATAGCCACGTGTCAGCACAGCCTCCACTAACTTGCACTGTCCTGTGCTCCTCTCTGCTTTATCCCCTCCCATTCAGTCTTTAGCCTGGCTAATTTAGGTTCCACACCCACCCCTTTACTGAACTGTTTTTGCGGAAGTCACAAGTGACGGGGCTAGAACTTCCCATTTCTTACCACAATGTATCTGAAGCTTTGGGCACCATTCCTTACTTTCTCCTTCTTAAAATTCTTCCCTCTCAAGGTGCCTGGGTGGCTCAGTTGATTAAGTGTTTGCGTTTGGCTCAGGTCATGATCCCAGGGTCCTAGGATGGAGTCCCTCATCAGGCTCCTTGCTCAGTTGGGAGCCTGCTTCTCCCTCTCCCATTCCCCCTGCTTGTGCTCTCTCTCTCACTCTCTCTCTCTCTCTCAAAGAAATAAAATCTTGAAAAAAAAAATTCTTCCTTCTCATGACTCCTCAGACAGCATCCTCTCTTGGTTCACTTCCTGTCATCCTAACTGCCCTACCCATTCTCATGCTCAGATTTTTTTTTCCTCTATGTGTGTGTGCCACAGGATTTTTCTGTATTCCTTATCTGGGCTATGCCATTTAATTATAAGCTAATGCCATCCAGCTTCTGTCTTCATTGCAAGCATTTTTCTTGGGCTCCCAGCTTTTATTTTTATCTTGTTTTATTTTTATTTCCAAAAGTGCCTACTGGATATTTCTACCTAAACACCACCTAATACCATGTACACCATTTCCAAAAATGAACTCATCTTTGGTTCTTCCTGCATTTCCAATCTAAATAAACGGTGTGATCACTCACCCAGTTGCCTGATCTAGATATTTTCTCTATTTTACCAGCCTGTTATATCCAGTCAGACATCGCATCAGCTAGATTTTACCAGCTAAGTATGTCTGCAATCTGTCTCCTTGCTCTCTTAGCTCTGGCATTTCCTTAGTTTAGGTTCCCATTTTTCTCATCGAGATTATTGCAGAAGCTCTTAACAAATCTTCTTGCCTTTAGTCTTTAGTCTTGCTTTTTTCAAACCAGTCTAGTTAAGAATAGTTACTGGAGTCAGATGAATTTTTTTTTCTACAAGCAACTGAGGAGTATTATAGAATGTTAAACCAAATTTATAAATCAGTACAATCAACAATGTCTTCTCCCCTTACCAAAATATACCTTAGAGCATTCTGTTTCATGAGGCTGGTTTACCAGAAACACATAGGTAAAGTAGAGTACATGAAAATGTGTGTATGTGAGACCACATTTTATATTTTCCAAAGATGTTTTTTTTTCCTCTACCTAACTGACAGCTTTAGTTTGGAAGGCAGCTATGCTCACCACTATACCACCAACGCGACAGCTTTAGTTTGGAGGTCCTTCTCAAACATTCTTTCTGTTATGGGGACAAATTGACTTAACATAAATACAGTGTGAGTATCCTTTCAGTAACTTTTAAATCACTGATAGGTAATATGCTACAAACAATTACTGTTATTACAGTAAAAGATTTGTCAGAGTTGTGCCTCAGTTTAACTGAACAGAAATTTTATATTTTTATCATCTTAAAGCAGTATAAGTAGTTTTAAAAAGTTTAGATCTAACTAGCCTATGAGAAAATAAGCCCAAATCTTATTTAAAAGATAAACTCTGTAATTATAAACTAAAAGAAAATACATAAAACTTTCTTTTTTAGGCCAAAGTTATTAGTCTGATTTGTCTAGAAAGTCACCTTAATTACACGAGCTTGGATTCTCTTATAAAAATGTTTCTGAGCTAATGTTTCTTAAGAGAATTTTTTAACTCTAACACTTTTAAAGAATAAGAATTTCTATTTCTGTTAATGTTTGAGGAATATAAGATTTAAATAGGTGCCTGGTTACCCCTATAAACCAATCAGAACAAAGCACTTTAGTTTATGGGTTGTAATAATTTTTTAAATACTCTCCAGATGTAGGACAATACTTCACACTCACACAGGAGTTAAAAGCTTTTCTGAACTACAGACACACCCGTATATGGAGAACTTATAGCTGCTGTGTCCTGTAATATCAGCCACAGGTCAAAACAAAACACAGAAAGACAAAAAATTACCATTCAAGATCTCAAGGAGCTGGTGTCCTTTACAGTGGACATAAAATATCTTCTTATTTGATTTGGGCTCACAAATAGGCAGACAAGAAGACAAAAAGACTAATAAATTCTCTGATCACCAAATGGTGAGATCATAAAACCAAATTCTCAGTCCTTACCACCACCAATGGGAAATGACTGATTAGCAGTGTGTGTTATAAATGTTTTAACAACAAAATGAGCAGAGGGGGTTTAAAAAAAAAAAAAAAGCCTAGAGAAAAAGAGTGTCAGTAAAGTTCACGTTATGTTTGCTGCCCAGAATTCACTCTACAGGGCAAGGAAAGACATACCCAGGCTTACACTGCCTTTTAGATATACTTCCTAATCAGCCCGGTCTATTTGGTGACATAGAGTTCACGCTCAAAGGGACTTCCAAAACTGTTAGAGAAGGAAATTTTTAGAAAGCATTGAAGCCAGAGATACTCATCCTGGGAGGCCTTTTCACATCAAGAATGTCTTTGGATTCCATCAAGGACAATCATTGCTAGTGAACCATGGCCATGGGGAGAGTGAAACACCTCTTGTTTTGGTGATTAAAAAAAAAATGTCTGAAATCATTTCAGAAAGAACATTATCATAAAACTGGATTGTTTGAGAATTAATTGAGAGTATATATGTGATAGCATTTTGACATATATAAATTGATATTCAATAGTTTATGTGTAATCAAATTAGTATGAAGTCAGATTTATACTTATTTATGTGAGTCCATAAAAATATTTGCCATTAGGGCACCTGGGTAGCTCAGTCGGTTGAGCATCTAAATCTTGGTTTTAGCTTAGGTCATAATCTCAGTGTCCTGGAGCTGAGCCTGTGTCAGGCTCTGCACTCAGCAGGGAGTCTGCTTGAGGGTTCCCCCTCTCCCACGCCACCTGCCCCTCCCCCGCAACTTGCACATGCACGTGTGCACTCTCTCAAAAATAAATAAATAAATCTGTAAAAAAATACTTGCTAGCAACAGCTTGATTTAACTTAAGACTCGTGTATCCCTGATAAAGTTAAATACTTTCTCAAATCATAAATCACAATTCATCCTTAGGTTGATTTATTATTCCAGTGAAATGGAGTACAAATTTGAATCTGTACAAGAGTATGGCATAAATTCTGTTCATATTTATTCTATAAATCCCCTTTCAGTATTATCTATAACAGTGCTGTACAATAGAAATAAAATGTAAGCCACTTACATCATTTAAAATTTCTAGTAGCCACATTTAAGAGTAAAAAGAACAGGTGGAATTAATATTGATAAATGTTTTTGTTAACCCAGTATATTCAGAATGTGATACTTTCTTTAAAAAAGATTTTTATTTATTTATTTGAAAGACAGAGATCACAAGTAGGCAGAGAAGCAGGCAGAGAGAGAGGAAGGGAAGCAGGCTCCCTGCTGAGCAGAGAGCCCGACACAGGGCTCGATCCCAGAACCCTCGGATCATGACCTGAGCTGAAGGCAGAGGCTTTAACCCACTGAGCCACCCAGGTGCCCCAGAATGTTATACTTTTAACACATAACCAATATAAAAATTTTTGAAGATATATCCTACTCTTTTTTGGTTCTAAGTCTTTGAAATCCAGAATGTATTTTTATATTTATAGCACATTTGGTTTGAAGGAGCCATACTTCAGGTACTCCGTAGTCACACTGGCAAGTGGCTACTGTTTTAGACAGAACGGATCTATAGGATTGCTTTTATGGGGACTCATTTAGCCAGCACATCTTGTGTCCTGCTGTTATAAATAAAAGTATCCCAGTCTAATAGCTTACTAAGTGTTTAGCCTAATGGCCCAGGGAATTGTGATTTCCTCACTCCCATCCCATGGAGTTTATGAAGTAGAAAATGCATTAGAATTCGTGTCACTTAGAATTTGTTCATAAAAACAAAATACAGAGTAAGTATTTGCCCTTTTAACTTCAAGCCTTTTGCACCCAAAGTCATTAAACTCACTATTAGTTTTAATCAGTATGTATAGTACCAACAATGATAATAACTGCTTTAAAGTGTTAATCAACTACATAACTCATTTCTTTAAATTAAAAATATTATTTTAGACAAACTACCAGTGAAATCACTCATCTGAATTACAAGATTCTGAAAAGACTGATTCCTTGGTAGCTGCCATTGGGCAAATGATGAATGAACTATTAGAGTGGAGTTTGGAGTTTCTTCAGATATTAACTAGTATAAAAGGCACATTTTACTTGGAATGTTTTTACTTTAAATCTTGCCCTGAACATATAGCATATAACATACACACAGAAGTAATTAAATCTTACCCTCTGACCTTTACATCCCTCAGCGACCTGTTCACCTTCCAAATACACTATATTCCACCGAACTATTCAAAACTCATTTGTCAAACATTTAATCATAATCTTTAAGGAAGTTAAATAGGTTGTGCAACAAAAGTTCATTTATAAATCAGTTGTGGAATTTGAGACTTTTAAAAACAAATTATGGGTTTTTTGAAAAGCCTACCCAAGAGTCTGAATCTTTAAAAATATGTATTTATAGTGAAAAAAATAGTAGAAACCCTTCTGCAGGTATTGTAATTAAAGCCCAAAGATAATGCTACTGAATAAAGTAGTGTTGTCATGTTTATTTTGAATACTGATGCTTACAGACAATGCAAATTTGCTTAGAGAAAGATGAGGAATTCTGTTTTTTTATTATTTTTTAATTAATATATAAGTTTTAGGTATTATTCAAGTTTCATCTTTCTTTATAGTTTGACATCTGTGTTTGCTACAAAGTGATCACCACCCGGTCTAGTTACCATTCATCGCCGTACAGTTGACCCTCTTCACCCACTTCAACCACTGCCTGAAGTCCTTCCCCTCTGAACCACTAGTCTGTTCCTTGTATCTACGAATTTGTTTTGTTTTACCCTTTTCATTTATGGTTTTGTTTTGTGTGTGTGTGTGTGTGTGTGTGTGTTTTAGATTCCACATGAGTAAAATCATGCAATATTGTCTTTCTCTATCGGATTTATTTTGCTTAGCATGTAATACACTCAGGGCCCATCCCTACTATTACAAATCGGACAATTTCATCCTTTTGTATAGCTGAGTAGTAGTGCTCTGTATAAATTCACCACAGCTTCTTTATCCATTCATCTCTCAATGGACACTTAAGTTGTTTCCATATCTTGGTTATTGTAAATAATGCCACAGTGAACATAGAGGTACATGTATCTTTTCAAATTAGTCTTCTTGTATTCCTTGGATAAATACCCAGTAATGGAAGAGCTGGGTTATATGGTAATTCTATTTTAATTTTTTGAAGAATCTCCAACAGATAAGGAATTTTTAACTAAAAGCCTGGTTTAAAATAGGTATGTAGGTCAATTAAGAGAGACTTTTTGAAGATTCTAAAAGATACTTCTGGATTCCTTCAAAAGGAATGGGAGAAAACAAATTTCTGGAGTTAGACAATGCACAGTACAAATAACGGCTCCTCCATTTCCTAGAATATGACCCTGAATTTTCTCATATGTTAAACAGAAATAATTATGCCTACTCTGAAGGATAATCACAAGGATGGAGTTAAATGAAATAAAAAGGGCTGAGCACAGAAAATGTTCCCAGTAGTCTTCGTTCCCTTCCCTTTGATCTTTATTATGCTTCATGTCACTTCAAGATACATACCTTTCTTTGGTAGAATTGTGTTCCAAGCACTGCCTATTCCCCCCAAATAAAGGAAGGCAAAGAAGAAAAGCATAGCAGAGAGGGACTTAAAAGATTCTTATGAGATTACTCTTCAAATATAGAAGACAGAAGAATAGAGGGATTGAGTAAAGAGAAGAGGGGCAGGGGGAGAAGGTTAGATTGCCCAAGATAGAGTTCATGGGTCTGTAATCATTGAAAGGCAAGAAAAGTTGTTAGTGTCCTCACAGGGGATAAGGTTCTGATAGAATTCAGTAGGACAGACACAACTACCCAGTGCAGGCCTGGTTGGTTGGGTTTTCTAGTACTAAGACAGGGTTGGAAGATACGAAGTGACCTTAGTAGATGTAATTAGAAGAAGGAGGTCCATCAGCCATTTCATATGACAGGACCTAACAGGAAGCTCGTAAAATCCAACAAATGCCCACATTTTAACTTCTGAAATTTCTGCTTAATATTTTTTTCATTTGTACATCTTGCAAACCAAAAGCTTTTCTAGTAGAATGATAAATTATCTAATATGCTAATGTACACACAGAAAATAGTTCAATCAGCATATGTTAGGTAAAAAAATACAGAAGTTTCTTAAGCATAATATAGCACTTAATCCTCTCTGTTAGTGAGGCATGAGTCAAATGAAAAAAGAAAAGCCTTCCACTGTGCCTTGAAGGTAAGGAGACACATGGAAAAAGGTAATCTCTACGGTAATCAGAGCTTGAAAGATCAATACTCACTTAGAAACAAATGGGTTATCAATTTCCATTCGTATTCTACCACTGTCGCAGCTGGAGGCCTTCAGGAATAATGAGAATATATGTCAGTAATGTAGTATGTGACCCTAAAACAGTTGTTAATCAGATCTTTTTAAAAGCTACTTAAAACTGTGAAATGTGGAATTCTTCCATATTCTCCACCTTTGGGTGCCACCAATTTCATAAACTTGATGGCCAGAAAGAAAAATAATTTTTTAATTTCAGATTTCTTTGTACTATGCCCACCAGTGCTATTTTTGCCATGCCTCTGTTAAGGTTGAAAACCAGGAAGGATTTTATAATTTAGGTCAGGATAGAGATAGATCAGTTTTTACTGGCTGATGATAAAAAAAAAAAGTAAGGCTTTGCATGTATAAATGGTTCTTCACTCACATCTGTATAATAGGTTAAAAATCGTAGAGACAAGTACCACCCTTCTTTTTTTTTGATTTTTTAAAATTCATTTATTTGTCAGAGAGAGAGGGAGAGCGAGCGAGCACAGGCAGACAGAGTGGCAGGCAGAGGCAGAGAGAGAAGCAGGCTCCCCGCCGAGCAAGGAGCCCGATGTGGGACTCGATCCCAGGACGCTGGGATCATGACCTGAGCCGAAGGCAGCCGCTCAACCAACTGAGCCACCCAGGCGTCCCAAGTGCCACCCTTCTAAATTAATCTCCGGCTACACCTGCAGAGAGAGAGAGAGGAAAAAAACAACCAACCAACCAACCACACCCAATATCGGCATCCTAGAGCAATGAAGAAGTGGATTCTGAAGTTATACCATTTTGGTCAAACGAGTAGTTAAGAACTGACAAAAACTATCTTACTCTTACCCAGGCATACCTAGTCTCCCAACAGTAATTGTATGTTGAGGTGCATTCGAGAAACATTTATTAAACACTATGACCCAAGCCCGATACTTGGTGCTAAGGATACAGACATGGATCCTAAGGACCTAAGGCAGCAAGCATCTGGCCAGGTTGTCAGTCTGGCGTGAAGCCCAGCCCCGCAGTGAAGACTTGACATAGTACATAAACCTGTAGTCATTTTTATAACTGTGTCAGGTGAGACACTTCAAGCTTTCTCAATATTATTTAATTGTATATAATGCCCATAATTATCCCCTAGATGTTGTCCTTCCCATTAACATAGATGAAGGACCTAAAGCAGTTACTTAACACGAAACTTAAGGTTAAATAACTCACCTAAAAGAAGTTAATGGTTTGTTCCACCAAGATTCCAACTTACATCTGTCCTATTTCATTCAGTTTGCCATTTGCTACTTCTAGCATGGTTTTTACCCCCACTTGAACTTTGTGCCAAGATATGCCGCATTAATTACCTAATGTTTATTAGTTAGCTAAAAAATCTGCAAAGCAAATTGATTAGTGAAGGACATCTCATAAGATTTTTCTTCCTAACTTAATTTCAGTGACATCTATTTGTCTTTCATATCACTTAAAATCTTAGACAGCAATATGGGCTTCCTGGATGCAGATCTGATTTTCAGGAGAATCAGTAATACAGACCTTCTCAATATATTGTTATATCGTTCTTCATCCTATCTCTTTAATCACACCTTACTGTCATCTAATAGTGAACATAAAAAATCGGTGATCTGTTACAAACTTATAACACTGATGATGTCCAGCTACACTAAATTTCAGGAAGAGACTGAGGAAGATGAATGGTTGTGCCTGTTGGCCGGCAGCTGGCCCTTACAGCCAATGACAACAAGAAAAGTTTGAAGGGGCCCAGTAGTGTTTTACAGGTATAAAAGAATAATAGGGATTATATACTGAAGAAATGTAACTGTTCAGGAAAACACTGTGTAGACGTCTTAGCATTATTGAACCTAGGGGGTGACATGTAATTCATCCCAGACTTAAGAAAGAATGAAACCATGGAAAAGAATATAGATATTTATCTGTGTTATACTTGTAGTTCAGTAAGAGATTCTTGGTAAGAATAAATGTTAATCAGAAGTGAACTTAATGGCATCAGAAATAATGCCTCTCTCCCAACATAAAAAGTATACAGAAAGCATTAAAACTAAGTACATTAGAACCATGGGATAGTCATTCTTGGGTTTCCTGCTATGGGCATGTACTGGGTGGCAGATACTGTGTTTCTATGAGGTGACAATGATAGAGTAGCAAAAGGACTAGAGTTATCTAGTCTTATTTGCACTTCACTTTATTTCATTCATTTCTTCACCAAATTATACATGGAGCAACTTCTGTGTACGAGGTATTGTTCTAAGTGTTGGAGATAAAACAGTAAGCATGACAGGTTTCTGTGGGGGGTGAGGAGAGATAGACAAGTTACAAATCACTTACAAAACAGTGTGACAAGTGTTTTAGTGATGTATTTAGAAAATATAGGTTGTATTTGAACATACTGGAGAGCTTGGCAAATCAAGGAAAATCTCTCAGGAGAAAAGTGACATCTTGGCTGGGGCATAAAGGGTAGTTCTGGCTGAGACATAAAGGATAGAAAGAACTTAGCCAAGCAAGGATGGTGATGGGAAGGGATAAATTGGTACCAGGCAGAGGGAACATCCCCTACAAAGGACAGAAAGTGAGAGCAGTGCGGCATGACCTGCGAATGTGGAGAAGGGAAGGTGACAGGTAAGTTTCCAGATCATTCAGGATCTTTTAAGACAAGTTGAGTGATTTAGAATTGCTCTGAAGAGCTCTGAAGAGCTACTGAAAGATTTTCAACAGAACTTTGCATTTTAAAAATATCATCAGACCATGATGTGGTACATGTACTTTTAATAGATTTTCATAGGTAATAGAAGATAGCCATTCCCTACCCAATTCCACAGTGCAGTGATCGGTGCCAGAGTGATTTTCTTCGGCGGTATTAATACATTACGTATGGCCTTAGATATGAGAAAGAACATCTGACTTACAAACTGATAATAATTCAAAATCATTCATCATTAAATCATTAGAGCACTAGAACGCCATCATCTATGATCAGAAGACTAAAACCCATGAAGCAAAATGGCCTGCCAAGCTTGCAGAGTGACAGTGCCTCAGTAGCCCAGTCAGGCCCAGTCAGCCACCCCCTGACACCTCAACGTAGGTGTCTTTCCAGGACCCTGCACTGTTTGTACCTCAAGGGGGTTTCAAAGACCATCATATTTTACAACGGAACAAGGCAGCTGCCTTCAGGAGGGTCAAATTCCTCATTCTTCTTCCTCTTTTCTCTTAGGAACCTTTCACAACCTTCTTCCTCAATGCAAATGATGGAAAGTTTGACCATCCAGATCGAACCTTCTCGTCGGTTGCAAGATCTTGGAGAACTAGTCAGAGAGATACTTCTGATGTAAAGGTGGGTTCTTTTATTCATTGATAGTAATTTAATTTCAAAATATGCAGAAATCTTGATTTTTAAATATTTAATTGGATGTATAAGACAGTTTTGTTCCATTGTATTTTAAAAGCATATGGTACATCTAACCTAAAAGGAAACTAGAGGAAATAATTTTGAGCATCACAGAAAATGATTCAGAATTCATTTATATTATTCAGTTAAGGTGTTTTCGTAATTTCAAAAATTCCTATCTAATTTAGATAGAATAATCTGGAGATGGAAAGAAAAGGCCATAAATTGCCTTTCCTGCTGTTAACTCAATATTTGGCCCATTCCATAAAACACAGCAGGAATTGGATTTGACCTTAATGTGTCATATTGTTATAGCTTGCCCAGCTTTGGGTTTACATAGCCTGGGGCAATTAATAAAGCATTAATGACAAGACCCATTTAAAATGTAGGCTTTTCTGTACGGCCTTAGCTTTTACTTGACTGTGCCTGGGGATACTGTGCAACAATACACATTAGATTAAACCAACACACACACAATACCCAGGAACAGCCAGAGAGCAGAGTAATTTTACAGTTGGTACTATTTAACTATTGTTAAATACTAATATTTGTTATTTGTTTATATGGGCTTTTGTTTCTTAAAAAAGGTTCTATTCAAAACAATAACATACCTTTGTTCTCTCATTTTTCTCATTTATTCTCTGATACTTAGATCTGATCAGGTTATTGCACCACGTGTATGTGTTCCTAAAACCTCTTTCTTCAAGGCAGTTTTTTCCCTATCACTGCCATTCATATTGTTAAATATAAAAATATTACGGAGTTACTCCATTTAGGGTCTTAATCCAACAAAAGGCAGTGAATTAAAGTCAAAATTACCATTTTCATATTTGTGTTTATCTATTGCAAACATTTTTAAAGGCAATCACAGTGCTACTGAAGTGTAAGAAAACTGATTGAATACAACTTTGTTCAGTTCTTTTTGAAAGCAGAAAACAAACAAAATTGATCCGTATAGCTTCTTCATGTATTTTGTTCGATTACTATCAAAGTTTGCATAAATGAATATTAATTTGTGCATATAACATATTCATATTTGACAATAAGATAATTTAACATGCATCCTTACTATACTAAACTCTGAAGGCATACAGTTTTCTCCCAGTAGCCTTATAACTTCTCTGAGGAATTAAACTTTAAAGCATCCATGAGCCGTCATTTAAACTGACTCCTTCCCAATGAAATCAGGGAGAGAGTCCGTTTCTTCTTTTGTAACACACTCAGAATTTATGCAGAAAATGAGGAGTCCAGAAGCTTCTAGAATTAGCCTAATGTTCATAAAAAGCACTCAATAAGTATTTTGTGTTTGAATTAAATATTATTATCTATATTTTAAGGCTTCCTGTCATATTTAAGGTTATTTGTATCTTAATTCAGAGCAGTATCCACATTGTACCAAATTATATCAAGTGAAAATGCCTGCTCACTCTTATCAGACATCATCACAAAAAAGAAAATGGGCTTTTCAGCTTAATTCAAAGACCTACCCTCACAAACCCACACAAACCCACACGCAGATCAGAGTGAATCATTCTAATTTACGTGAGTAGATACAATGTTACACTTTACTTTCTGTACTGAGAACTTTATTGATGCTTCTCATCACCAAAAATATCTCACCAAGATACAGGTCAGTCTCCGATGATCAATGTTCCTATCAGGCTTTTCCCTCTACAACTGCTAGGATTTCTCCCAGAGTTTTCCTGTTCTGGTACTTTCAAGAAACGCTTGCATGTTGTAACCAGTTGTGTTCCTTTGGTTCCTGGGGGTCACATCATCAAGGAAAAAGACCAATGTGGCTGTCGCTAAATGGGGAGATTTTTTATTTTTTATCCTCAAGCAGCTGTGCCGAATACAAGCAGAACTTATTCTCTCACCCCCGAACTTAATTAGTTCATAAGAAGCTCATTTCCCCAGCTTGACATTGCAAGGATTTTTTTCCCCCATTTTCAGTTCTCTTTCATATTTTATGATAATATATCGTGAATATCTGTCCATGTAGACCCATTCTTTTTCAAGGCTGCACACTGCACGCATACACGATAATTTATGTAGACAGTCTCCTATTTATGGGTAGTTTGTCTTTCCCTGTGATTGTTCCTATTCAACACAAGGCTGCAGTAAACACCCTTGCACGTGATCTTGATGAACTTTGCATGCGTATACGTGTAAAGGATAATTTCTATTAATGGCTAAATGGCTATATACATTTTTAATTTGGAAAGATATTGCTAAACCATTATTCCCAAAGATGATAATTCACTCCCTAGAGCATGTGTGAGGATGCTTCTTTCCCCACGCCCCCCTCATCATTATTATAATAAATAGTGGCATTTTTGCTAATCTGGTGAGTGAAAATGGAGTTGTCTTTGTTTGGGCTTGCATGTCATTAATTGTGAGTGAAGTTGAGCATTTTTCATGTTTCATATTTCAATAGTTGACCCCTAAACTTAGTCATATTTTTTCCCATTTTTCAGTTGGGCCAAATCTCTTTTTCTTATTGATTTGAGAAAGATCTTTGAAATCGCATCAAACTGCATTACAAGTATGGTTTCTCAGTCTTCTTTCCTCTATTTTGTGTGTGTCTGTGTGTCTGTGTGTCCAAGTGTGTCTGTCTTTCCATGTATGGCATCAGAATTTGACGGTTCTCATTAAGGAAATGTTAGAGAGGCTTTTTGGTTATACTGGTAGTTACTTGAGACTTCCTAAATTCACATTTAAATATATTGATTAAAACACATGATATTTTTTTCCATCTGAAATAATACTTGACTTAGCAGAGAAGAATATGTTACCAAGAGTAATAATAGTTTTGCTAACCGTGTGTTAAAACCTAAGCTTTTGATTTCTTATCCCTAAGCTGTTAAATAAAGCATTAGATATAATTTTAAGTAAGTGAGTTTCCATTTATGAAGAAAAGTATGTCTGTAATATCCCCTACCTTAGATAATCATATAAGAAAGAACTAGAATGGAGTGGTTGGTTTCATTCTGTCTGTCCTTATTAACATCAGTCTCTTTCTGTGGTAATGCATACAAGCTGGGCAGAGATGGAGTGTTGGTGAAGTGACCTTTTGGGAGCCAGGTCCCCTGAGTTAAGTCAGACTTGTTAGTTTTTTACTTTATTTTTATTTTCTTTTTTATTTCTCTCCTCTAGTGTAGTCTTGGTAACAATGACATTCAACTCACTGGAGTTCTTACACTAGAAATCCTTAATGCCTTCAAAAGTTGTTATATTACTTTTGAATAGCTATGTAGATGTCAGGAAAGGTAGCTGTGACAAAATGTCATTAAGGTGACATAGTGTAAATTAATACAGTTAATGGAGGTGCTCGCCACTGACTCATTGACCCATTATGAGCTCTTGTGGAATTAACGAATGCCAGGGCATCAATCTTTTGAAAAAAAGGAAGAAAAGAGATGGCAGCTTTAAAACCTTGCAGTGAATTATATTAGAAAAGTGAAAACGTCTGGGTTGGATTTGATTTCACTAGGAAGCCATAAAATGGTATGCTCTCTCAGCAAAATATATTAAACTGAAATGTCAGATTTGATGCAATAGGTATACAATTATGATAGTGTTAATAGTGGTCTTCTATCACTCTAAGACATACTTTCAAGTCCAATTTCTCAGCAGCTTGAACTTGTCATAAGCTTGTAAATTAGAAATTGTGTTTGAGGATATTTTCTTATTATTGACAGAACGCATATAACACTATTAACTGTACCGTGGGGTTTTAGTATAGCTGTTAAAATAAACCAGAAATCACATTTACGGACACAAAATGCCTGTTATCATACTCATCTTGCCATTTCTTTGATAATATTTGGTGTCTTTCTGCACTGTTTTTCATTTAGGAAACCTTAAACTACTTGGACTATTTGCTTAAAGGGCAGCTAATTAACAGAAATCTATCAGTGGGAAGAGAGTAAGCAGGAGAGCTCTTACATGAAGTAGACAAGTCTGTCTCTGAAGTGCGTTCTGAAGGAGCATGCTTCCCAGTTACAAGAGGAGCATGCGTGCTTTCGGAGTGGTTCTCAGTAGTTTTTAAACATGCTTTTTGGTCATTTATTTGGTAGTCTTCAGAACAGCCCTGTAAGATAGATATCAT
>PISX010013527.1:0-56333 GCA_004024625.1 Mellivora capensis | reverse complement strand
TTATATTTAATTTTTTGAGAGCAAGAGCATGAACAGAGGGAGAGTGAGAGGGAGAAGCGGATTCTCAGCTGAGCAGAGAGCCCGATGGTGGGACTCGATCCCAGGACCCTGAGATCATGACCTGAGCTGAAGGCAGAGGCTTAATTGACTGAGCCATCCAGGTGCTCACAAGGGACATTTTAATTCTGAAAGCCGGTAGGTAGTGCTTTCCCCTAGAATGTGGGGGCGCAGGAGGAGAAAAGAGAGGGTCTCCCACATGCGGCTCCATACTGATACAGTTGAGGCCCAGATTGGTGTTTCCGAGAGGTGATTCTAGGACTAGCATGGGAGAGGAGGGCTCCAGAAGCCTCCTCCTGCTCAGGGTGTGACGGTCACTTCAGCAATGTGGTACTGAGATTAAGGCCAGAGGCCTGGACTCTTCAAGGACACAGGGATGACTTGAAATGTGAATCTGAGCTTGCTGGTGTGGGGTGGGTGGTGGTTTGTTTTTAGGAAACTTGCTTGGGGGTGCAGGCATTGGGCACCCAAGGATTATAAGGTATTGAATTAATAGCATGAAAATGTCGGTTGGTTTTAAAGAAAAGTACCTTGGAAGAAGAGAAACGATTATTGCCTCTTTCTCAAGAAAAGATTTGAACAAAAACAACAGAGGAAAACCTTTTGCCCTTCGCTGAGTGTGAGTCTGATGTGTAAAAACAAAGATTAGTGAAGAAGCCTCCTCGGGCCAAGGAATCCCACTCTGATTCTAGAATCATGTAGGGAAAAGATAAATCTCTGGGTGTATTTTTCCTGGAGACTGACCAGATAGGAGTAACAGAAAGCATGCCAGCAAACTGGCAGGTACGAAGCTGCTAATTTGTCTTTAGAACTTTATGTGATTTTCCTTTCCATGCAAGTCAGATCCTAACACTAGCAAAGGATAGCTTTCTTGGTGCCCACCCCTGTTCTGAGTACTTTCATGACCTAACTCTTTTAGTCCCACACACCCTCTCACCGAGTAGGGGGATCATCATCCCCCATTTTATAGAGACTGAGGTATAGACATGAAGTAACTTGCCTAGTCATAGCTATAAAGTGGCCAGCTGGAACCCAGTCCTGGGCACCAGCTCCAGAGCCCACCCCATCCCCTTGCCTGGCACTGCTTTCCCACATGGACTCTGCTGGCCCAGGACAGCCTCAAAACTTGGACCGAATTTCAAGAGGGAATGTGTGTTTTATTTAACCCTGTGTGTTTTGTACCCTGTCGCATCCACCCCTATAGAAAATTGCGATACGGTTTATGCTCCCTGAACAGGAGAAAAACGGGTGTGTGTGTGTGGGGGGAGTGTAACAAATGACAAAATGAAACCTCCCCCCTTCCCCCTGCGCCTCTCTCCCCCACCCTCCATGCAGAGCAGTGTCATCTTGAGGGTTTCCCTCTTTCCAGGGGGAGTGACGGTCAGGCTGGGACGTCTGGGACACAGCATGGCCTCCCCACTGATGGGGGCACTCGTGGTTTCCCAGGGCTGGGGAGGCCGTGCTGTTGGGTCTGTGTCTGCCCCTTGAGCCATCAGAGCCTGGGCCCCGGTTGGCTTCCCAGCCACGGCCCCCACACCTTGCCAAGTGTTTGCACTTCAGCTGTGGGTCGGCGGTCTCTCCTGGGCTTCTAGAATGGGACCCCCTTGCGCCCACTTCAGGGCTCCTTCTGGAGAGTTGAGGAGACTGGGCCGAGGGCCACGTGGGGAAGTGGAACGGATTGTTCCTTGAAGGAAAACCATTCTTTTTCCTATTGATTAAAAACGAGTAAATTAGTTCCAGATCTCCTGGCAGGGAGTCAAGCTGTTGGAGAGGGTGAGGGCGAACTCGAACTCGTCGTGAGGAGGTTGCCATTGTCCTTGCTGTAAGAGGAGAAAGCCAACACGCTGTAGAGAAGGCACAGCCACGTGGCTTTAGTATATTTTTAAAGATTTTATTTATTTGATAGAGATCACAAGTAGGCTGAGTGGCAGGCAGAGGGAGAGAGAAAAGTAGGCCCCACTGAGCAGGGAGCCTGATGCAGACCTCGATCCCAGGATCCTGGAACCATGACCTGAGCCAAAGGCAGCCACTTAACCCACTGAGCCACCCAGGCTCCCTAAAAATGTATTTCTAAAACAAGGGTTTTGGAAGCCAAATTCCGTGAATAGAGCCTGTTCCCAGAAGGGTTTAATGCTCAGCTGCTGTCCTCTTGAGACTATTGATTTTGGAGCAAGGGACTCCCCAATCTTCATCCTGCACCGGGCTCTGTGAATTAATGTGGCCCGTCCTGTCAGTGATGTATATTTTAAATCAGTGTCCTGTAATTACGGACCCCTTTTGGTCTCAGTTTCAGGTGGGCCAGGGTATCCCGTCCAGGTTGGAAAGTCCACCTCTGCACTGCAGGTTTTGCACGCCCGGCCGGGTGGTCCGCTCTCGACATCTCTGCACACTTACTCATCTTTGCCCGAATGTGCCACCGAGCAAATCGGATGTTGGAAAGTACTGAGCAGGGAGGTCAGGCATTAGTGTGTACAAACGAAAACATGTCAGAGCTCCCTTCCTACTTTGGCTGGGTAGGCCAGGCATTTTATACAGAATCTTCTCCTAAAATGGAGAAGTCAGTATTGTCTTGCATCAGGCCTTCAGTCAGGACACGACCTTATTGTTCTTAGCTCTAACCGTGCTGGGGACTGTCTCAGGGACTTGGTCTATACTGCCCTGTAACCTCATCCTTGTGCTTCCATCCTGTCCACAAGGAGACGCAGAGGGAAGAACGGGGAACACACAAGGGTGTCTGTTTGCTATGCGGAGCTAGGCTCACGGTGACCTACTGAAGTTCGCCAGGTTTAAAAAGTGCCAGAGCCATTTGTTGGTCTTTTTTTCTTGGCAAAGATTCTGTAACCCACTCCAGCCAGCATCACCGAGGCAATCTAAGGATAAGCCGGTGGCCCTCCTTTATTTCTTTTTAGGCCACAATATAGGAATAAGAATATTCCCCTGCAAGAACACACGGTGGGGGGGTTTTCTAAGGCAACGGGAGGAATTTGCCAGAATGCAAGGAGGTCCCTTTGGAGACTCAGCCAAGGCATCCCAGCTTCATAGCAGACTAACACAGAGTATTGGAAGAGTCCATGTGGGCAGTGGGGCAAGTGGTGCTAGAACCTCCTGAAAGACGGGGTGGTGGAGGGGAATCCAGTCTGGGGCATGTGATAGCAGCAAGCGCTTGGGTCTAGACTAGGAGTTACTTGGAAAAGGCCCAACTGCCTGAGGTAAGAGGGGTGAGGAGATGTGGGTGAGCTAGAGAGAAATGCGAGGGAATCCAGGAGAAAGTGGTACTAGGAAGTTAAAGTAGCTGTAATGTCACCGTGTCTACTGATGCCGAGATGCTGGTCTCTGGTGCCGCGAGAGCAGCCGAGGGCGAGGCAGGACTCGGGGTGTGCTGAGCTGGCTGTCAAGATAGGGACTGGAGCACAGGCAGAAATCCAAGGCAGAAGCTCAGGTTATCACAGACAAAGCCCCATTGGTAGCCAGGATGGCTTGACATGAAGCCTGGGAGGTTTGGGTAAAGCTCCTGAAATCTTTTAGATCTAAGGTCAGAATTAATTCCAGGGACTGAGACAAAGCTGAAACCAAGTGAGGATGAGCAGGGGTCCCACTGAGGAGGAAGAAGGAACGTCATCCCTAGGGACTGGGTAGGCCTGTCCATGGTTGGGGGGGGGCGGGGAGTGGAAGGGAGGATTGTCTTTTACATATATTATGTCAGGTTTTCTTTATTTTCTTCAGTTGTAGCAGATTTAAGTATTATCTTTATTTCTATTTTACAGCTGAGGAATCAGAGTAGTGAATGGAAGTGCCTAGAGTTAACAGATTCATTGTGTCTGGGGTTCTTTCCCACATCATCTCTGTGCCCTTGGCTTAGCTAACTTTATGAAGTTCCTTTGGTGGTGGCTTAGCAAAGTGGTGGCAAGCACAGAGAGCCTGGCTTTTTATCCCTGCTCCAGCTGCTTCTGACTGTGTGACCTTTGCCAGGTTACATGGCCTCTCTGTGCTGTAGTAAAAATGAAGATATTAATACCTTCCTCACAGAGTAGTCAAGAGGATTTAAAGGGATGGTATATGTAAAGGTTTTAGAACAGTGCCTGGCAAGTAAGTTTACAATGAGCATTACTACTGTGTTCTATCCAGAAACAAAACTCTCTAGGGAAGGTTTCAGATATTGAGCATTTCTCTACCTAGTGGATGGATGGGTTTGTGGCCAGGTTAATCCTAATAAATAATACCACAAAAATCATTCCTCTTTAGTCTTCCTGATCTTAAAAAAGCAAGATTTTCTTAGTTATTAAATTTTGACTTAGGAATTAGTGAATTTTAGTGAGAGATTTTCCAGTGTTGAGGCAGAAATTTGGGGTATGAGCTCTTGCTGTACCACTTCTTGGCTTTGTGAGCTGGGGCAGTTTTTCTGATGTCTTGCACTTCTCTGCAAAAATTACCCATCATGGGGATGATCGCCCCTCACAAAGTTATCTTGAGACTCACACGAAGTGATCCAGTGAGAGCGCTTTACAATAAAATTATGCCGTGTATTGGGATGTTTTTATTCCCCGGACACAAGCCTACTGTAAGCAAGAAAAGATAGGGTAGGCCATTCTTGAATTTAATACTGCAACTTAAATAATCTAGCTCAGCTTGGGGTATTAATAATTTAGCAAGGTCTCCAGGTTGCCCCCCACCACCCCGAGAGAGGAGTATGCGGTTGGTCCCGAGGAGTCCTTGATCTCCTGTCCATGCCGTTCTCTTTATAACAACCACATTGTGTTTGTGTGATCTATTTCCTCTCTACCCATGCAGGGGACTCAGGCCCCATCCACGTGAATCCTTGCTACGACGGGAGACACACATGTGACATGAGGGCTCAGTGCCATCCAGGGGCAGGGGTAGACTACACCTGTGAGTGTGCCTCTGGGTACCAGGGAGATGGACGCAGCTGTGTGGGTAAGTTGTATGGGCTCTGTCCGTTCTCGGGCTCCCCTAGCTCTGTGTTAGCAAAGCCTGGCATGTCTGTTTAAGGGTCTCCGCTGATGCACCAGACACGTTTAGCAGCTGTTAACCTAAATCTCTTATTTCAACACTAAAGCATATTCTAGTTAGAGTTGAGAGGATAGTTGGGAGGTGGGTATTTGGGGCTGGGACTGGAAAAAGGAGACACGTATCGCACGCAATTCCTGCATATTTTGAGCTCTCAAGTTTGGTCATTTTAACCCAGTAGCAAGTGTTTCTTATATTTACTAAAACATATGTTTTCTGGTTATCTTTAGGTTTCAGACCTTATGTTCCTTTCACCCATGAAAGGCCTTTTCCCCACAAGCCATAGAAATTCCTTTACATTTCTGAAAGAAGAATTGTTAGTGTGTTTTTCTTTTAAATGTTGAGTGGGTTTTATTTTTTACTGTTCAGAGACTTCCCAGAATATTCAATTATTTTCCCTGTGACTTAACTTGAATGGCTTCAAATAAAGATTACAACCTATAACATGCATTCATGTCTGATGCTTAGAAATACTACATTTTGACTACCCTCCTCCCCAACACACTAATTTATTTGTTCTGTTGGTGCTTCATGGCAGTGAGAAAACATTAGGTTTTCAGACCTGCCACTTGGGGAACCTTTGACTTATAGCAATACTTTTCTGTCCTTATTTCTTCTTAGATGTAAATGAGTGTGCAACTGGCTTCCATCGCTGTGGCCCCAACTCCGTGTGTATCAACTTGCTGGGAAGCTACAGGTGTGAGTGCCGGAGTGGTTATGAGTTCGCAGATGACGGGCACACTTGCACCTGTGAGTGCTGGGACACTATCTCTTTGGCCAACATGGCGCTGAACCTTGCTCTTTGATTCTTTAGTGTTTCCACTCTGACCTACAGGAGTTTTGCCATATGGGTTTAGAACACAGTTTACTTTGAAATAATCCAAAGCTATGGATCAGTTCAGCCCCATGTTGTTGTTTTCCCCTAAATAGATATTTTGGTGTTGAGTTACTAGAAGGTGTTCACCCAGTTGGGATTCCCATCTTGGTATTTGGCCCAATCATGTAACAAGACTCTGAACCTCTAATACCACCAACTCTAGATAGAAGTAAAATAGTTCTCAAATTTAAATGGAATGGATTATAATTCAAAGATGCTTGTTCCATGTGCCCAGCTATAGATCTCCCTCTGTAATAAATCGAATTTTTCTAGGGTAAAGAAAAAGAAATCTTTGGACCTAAAAGTAGATCCAAAAGAACTAGGATTCCAGATTCATCTCATTGGTAGAGCCAGAGGATCTTAGAGAAAATACACTTTTTAACCCAGTGGGATGGAAAAGTAGTCATGATCATAGAAACTGTGTGTATGTAGCTCTGGTGAGTTATAAACTTTAATAAGGGCTATTTTAATGACTGATCTCATACCTAGTGTTTTTTTTTAATTTATTTATTTGTCAGAGAGGGAGAGAGAGCAAGCACAGGCAGACAGAGTGGCAGGCAGAGGCAGAGGGAGAAGCAGGCTCCCTGCCAAGCAAGGAGCCCGATGTGGGACTTGATCCCAGGACGCTGGGATCATGACCTGAGCCGAAGGCAGTCTCTTAACCAACTGAGCCACCCAGGCGTCCCTCATACCTAGTGTTTTAATCACAAACCCAGAGTAGTGCTTTTCAAACTTAAAGAAGCCTACAAGCTATCTAGGGGTCTTGTTCAAAGTCAGATTCTGATTCACTGGCTCTGGGATGTAAGCCCTCAGAAGTCCTGATGCTATTGGTGTGGGGATCACTGTAAGGGTCATGTCTCACTCATTCACAGGGCTGAACTCTTGGATGTTCTTGCTTTCTTCTCTTTTCAGTGGTCAGCCCCCCTCCCAACCCCTGTGAGGATGGCAGTCATTCCTGTGCCCCCACTGGCCAGGCCCGGTGCATTTCCCATGGAGGCAGCACATTCAGCTGTGCCTGCCTTCCCGGTTACACGGGCAACGGGCACCAGTGTACTGGTGAGTACCTGTGGGTTGTCAGCCTCAGTGACTCTAGATAGTCGCCTTGGATGCAGCATCCCCACATCGCCGGAACCCTTCTCAAAAAGGTCCCTTCCTCAACTCACACAGCCTTGGTGTTGTCTGAAGGGCAAGAGAAAAGCTGTCCTTTGAGTCAAAAAGCAGAGCCAAGGGTGATTTCCCTTGGACTAGATTGTTGAGCATATATGGCTGTCCTTGGTGGAGACATTCCTGGAGCGCTAGGAACTTTGGGAAAACCCACTCACCTGTCCGGAAGTCTCCATCCTTCAGTGTCTTTGGTAATGGCTTAATCTAACACTTCAGTCAGGCCTGACTTTTAGTTGCTATTCCACTGGCTGAAGTGGTATTTTAAGCAGTCTGTAAACATACATGCAGTGCTTTCCCTCTAATTTTTTCCCACCCTCTTCTCTCCCTGGTGGGAGGGGGGAGGAGGAAAGAGTGAAAGAACTCTACCATTATAAAAGAGTAGGAATGCGTATCTAAGCATTTACAACTTTTTTCCCAGGAATCTAAAGATGTTTAAGATGGTTAAGGCTTGATATTAATCACTAACTTGAAATGCAAGACTAACTTAAAATTTAACTTGGTTATCTAATAATAATGATGAATGAGGTTGTTACTAAACTAAGTATAATTTTCTTATAAACTAGGTATAATTTTCTGGGTATAAATGTCCGTGAAACCAGGAGTAGTAGTACTTTAATATAGAGATTATTTAGCAAAGCTACATAATCCGTTAAAGGTTTTCAGAATGTATCCAGTGACATGATGGAATTGAAACTCGATTTCATGCTGTCAGTAATATCCCAAAATCAGGGTAAAATGAGACACCGGGAGCGAGAGAATGGTCGGGAAAGGGTCTGGGGATAAACCTGGAGCTCAGGCTTTCCCCCTTTCTTCAAATCGCTACTTGCATTGGCCGGGCCACTGTACACCTGGGCACCCTGAGCTGATTTGCTGGAACAGCTGTGTAACTCCTGGGAGCTTTACAGCAGCTTAAATACCATCACCCCCCCCCCCCCCCAACCGTCCTTACCAGATGTTTGCTTCTCATCCTCCTCCCATTCCTCTTCCTTTCAGTTTCAGTGGAGGGGCTGCCTGAACCAGCAGATGGAAGCCATATGTTATGCACAGAACAAATGTGTCGAGCAGCACAGCCGTCCTCTCCCTCCCAGATGTGATGGGCCATTCGGTATTATCTGAAATGGCTCTTTAATGTTTCCACTTCTGTTGTACAGAAGCTCTGCTGTAGGGTTTCCTTAAAAAACACAATTTATACTGAAATGACCCAAAGCCGTGGCTCAGTTCAGCCCCATTTGGTTTTCTTTCTCCCCCCTCCCCCACCAAAAATACCCCCTGCTTTAGAGCTCAAGGGTTTCTCCAGTTAGACTGAGGGAGATTCGGAATTCACAGATGCTCTCACTTGACCAGCCCAAGAGCTCCATCTGCCGTAGGACTCTACAGACAGAGGGCAGCCTCCACAGGTGTGCGGGTCAGGGTATAAGGGGGCACTAACTCCTCCTTGTTCTGTTATTTCTCACAGTGGGAATAATATCTTTTCCACTCTTGTAGAATTTTGCCATTGTTTTGTTTTTTTGTTTTGTTTTTTTGTAGCTGTATTTATTTAAGATAAAGGGAGAGCACGAGTGGTAGGGAGGGGCAGAGGGAGAAGGAGAAGCAGGGGGTCCAACACACAGCTCGATCCCAGGACCCTGAGATCGTGACCTGAGCCAAAGGCAGGTGCTTAACCAACTGAGTCACCCATGCACCCCTGTCATTCAGTTTCATTTAACACACTGCTGGTTTGAGACTGCATGGAGAATCAAAATCTTGTCAGAATTTCATATTTAAACATCTGGTTGCTCGGGACAGCAGAGATAGTGGTTTTAAGGTATTTAACTCCTTAGGTCTTTGGTTTAAAGCTAACAAGTCGAAACTCATTGCAGCCTAGATGTGATGAGTGTTAATAATCAGAATGTTCATTGAGTTAGATGCTTCTTGCCCTAATCCCTTCTAGAATCATTCCCTTTTCCTTCTTTTAACCTCTATTTGTCCTGTAAGACTTTGATTACCTTGGTGGTCATATTAGGACCCTGAAATTGGCCATTTTTCTGTGTTGAGAACTCTGGAATAATGCCATTCATTGTTACTACTGCCCTCTTGCTGATTTCTACCATTTTTAATTGTCCCTATTCAATCTCTGCTTCTCTACTTTTGAGATTTTCTCTGGAACCCACAAACTTGAAAACATGCCAAACCTATCCGTTGCTTCCCTAGTGTATCAGTTATCTACTGCTGTATAACAAATTACCCCCAAATATAGCAGCTGTAAACAAAACACATTCCTTGTCTATAGGTCGAGGACCTGGGAATGGCTTAGTTTGGTCCTCTGCTTTAAAAGGTCCTACAAGGCTGCAACAAGGGGTGCGGTAGGCATGGGGGTCTCATGTAAAGGCCTAACTGGGGAAAGATTCTCATGTGGTTACTGGCAGGATTCAGTTCCTTGAGGACAGAGAGCCTTGGGTCCTTGCTAACTGTTGCCTAGAGATAACCTTCAGCGTCTTGACACATAGACCTTGAACAAAGTAGCTTACTTCCTCAAAGCCAGTGGCAGAAAGTCTGCTAGCAAAATGGAAGCTAAAAATCACAAAAATGATATCCCCTCAATATTGCTTTGGTGTATTGGTCAGATGCAAGTTTCCCAAGGGAAGGAGATTACACAAGATCACAAATACTAGGAAGGAGGGATCTTTGGGGTTTCTTAAAGGCTGCCTTCCAGAATCAGTTGCCATTCCAGCTTTTCAGACTGGAGTAGTAGAATATGAATAGTCATTTTCCTGAAGACTATGCCATGCCTATATTGGTCTGGATTAATCACGAAGGTGACTTTCAGGTTTGTGTGTGTGTGTGTGTGCATGCACACACATGCACACACACATTTTTCAAGGTATACCACAGTGTACTTGTGTCTCTGTGACCACAGAGAGAGAAAACAGCAAAATAGAGAAAAATAGACAAAAAGGCTCTATTTTGTGGAAGGTGTGCCTTCTTGAAGCATACATATTTTTCTCTACTCCATTAAAGTAGCAGTAAAAGGGTGTGTGAGTTTTTCTCTAGCCAGTTGGTCAAAAATGGAGTTCCCTGGAGAGGCTGAACTTGGCTTTGGCTCTCAGTATAGTCTGAGTCACTAGCAGGAATTACTTTTATCGAGTAGAATTAAATCTTTTCCAGCTTCCCTCAATCAATCCCAGTTTCAATAGTTTCAGGATTGATTTCAACCTTGTGTTGGCGTGAGCCGATATTTCTCAGGACTGTTTGTCCTCCTAGATCTTGGTGACTTTGCTAGGTGCAAAAACAGATTGTCTTGAGTCAGGGTCTTTCCAGGGAGGAGCAAGTGTGAGTTGAACAGGCGGGACATCCCTCCGAGCCCTGAGTGCTCAGGAGGGACATGAGAAGACGTTCTTAGATTATTCTCTCCCAGGTCTCCTGTTCTAAGAATGGAGAAGTTAGGTAAGGTATGGTGATGTTGATGTAGACACAGGAGGAGAAGAGATGAGGCTGGGAAGGAAGGAGTTCTCTCCACTCATGGCCTCCAGAGAGAGGGTTACCACATACCACACGGGGGCACTACCAGCGGGTGCTTGACTGAATAGATGGGGAGTGACAGCTTGTGGCCCGAAGCCTTTCCTGGGGTCTGGAAATTTCACTGAATGGTTTAGAAGCAAAGGGGGTGGGGTAGGGAGTGATGGGTTAGTGGAGAGCTAGAGTCTGGTAATCCAATGACTGGGTTTGTTTCAAAGGGACTTCCCCTGGTTTTGGGTGTGGGCAGAAGGAGGGCAGTGAGAAGAGTGTCGAAACACTGAAGTATGAAATCAAAATTGAGGATTTTAACACATTTTCCATACAGCCTTTTGTTTTGTTTTTTGTTTGTTTTTACTAGCTTGATAGGTAAGAGAATGAGAATTACGCTGAGATTCAGCCATGTTTCATTATCTAAATAACAAAGGAGATCTACTATGCCTTGAACCTTGTTGTCTTGACCGCGGTGTCCTAACAGCCCCTGAAGACCCCTGGCATTGGTTGTTAAGCATAAATGGCAGCCCCCTCCCCCAGTGGTACAACAAGGAGTCTCTCCCTTGCCAAGGGGCTGAAAGTCTTTCCATGCTTTCTGTCCTGACACTTGACATGCTGTGACATAGGGAAGAGCTCCCCTTCTTTACTCAAGAGCTCCAGTCCCCTCCAAGCCGTCCTCAGTGTTAGCACGCCTGAGGAGGAGCCATCACCTGCTCTGAGCTCGGGCCCTGGAGTGGCTGACTGGACTATTTTCTGTCATGGTGGGAGGTCTTCAGGAGCCTTAACCTCCTCCAGCCTTAGGGGATGGACGCACCTCATTTGTGATGCTTTCCATCCCCTCAAGGACTTTTCTCTCTGTTGGTCATTTATAACCATTACTGTCCCCTGTATTGGGGAGGGTGACTGCTCTTTCATTCTGACTGGAATTGCTAGGCGGTGGGCTTTCCGAACATGAGATAACTTGGTAGCTCTGGGGCGTCCCCTCTCTCTGAGTTCAAAATAATCTCAAGGAGCTGATCCCTCGGTTCTAGAAATAGGCCCTGTGTCTCAGGAATTCCGCTTCCTGTCATTGCCCGGGGTTCCTGTTAGCATTAGAAGTACTTTTAGCATATGTATTATGAATAGCTTTCACTTCCTGCATTGACTTTCCTGGGGGAATGTTCATTTTTACAGCTTTGGTTTCCCAGCCCTTTGCAGGCCCAGGGAGCTGGATGGCCACCGGCTTCCCCTAGCGAGGTACTGGGGTTGCCCTTTTGAAGAAACAGAGAACCAAACTCAGGGATGATTAAATATGACAAGAGAGAACCTGTATTGATTAGCTCGGAGACAGGTTTTTGTTGTGACTGGTTTTGTTTGGTTTCTTTTTGGTTACCTGAGGAGCTAACCAGAAAACCCGGTTTGTTTCTGACTTTGTGGAGGAATGTGTTAACTACTTTCCTGCCTTTGTAGGTGGACAGGAAGTGTGCTCCTCTGGACAGAGCCTCTCTGGTAGCACTGAACTTGGTTGTGTCAAGCATTCAGGATTCTTTTGGACATAAGGGAGCTCATTTATTTTGACCAAGTTTCCCCAAAACTGAGGTCACACAGAATGTGAATTTGCTAATGAGAGTGTGAGAGATTCCTCTCCTGTGAACAGAACATCTGGGTTTCCCGTCCTGCGTGTTGGCTCACTGGTACCTGGGAAAGGTGTAGAGCCATGGAAAAGGAGCCCAGTGAGAGCATGGTCGTAGCAAGGCTGGGGCTGACCGCCCTAGAGCAGATCTCATTGAGTGCACGGGAGGCCTGGCAAGGAGCCACCTCTGTCCCCAGCCAATTCAGGTCACATTCAGAAGGTCGCTCTCCAGCATCCCCGGTTCTGTGTGTCTCTGCTGCGGGCTGTAGCAAATGGATGCAATTCACTCCTGGGACTCACTACCTTGTAGGTTTCACACTGATCATCCCAACCCACATTTTTTCCTACTCACACATTTTTATATCATTTTTTGGGTGTCTTTGTGGAAGCGACTGCTTGCTTTTATTTTCAGCCAAGCCTTGATCAGACCTCCACCCTTTATCTTCCTTTTACTCTGGAAGACTTCCTGTCTTTGCAGATAGCTTATCTCAATCACCGGCCATTGGTTTTATTTTATGTATTCAAGAATTTTTTTTTTTTAAATTTTTAAGTAATCTCTGCACCCAACGTGGGGCTCGAACTCATAGCTCTGAGATCAAGAGTCATATGCTCCCCCCAGTGCCTCTGGCCATTGGTTGTAATAGTTTGACTCTCAGAGGTTTTTTGGGAGGTGGGGGGGAGTGCCTTGCTATTGTTGGCATATGCTGATTGCGGTAAGTAAAAGGACTATAAGCTAGCATTTGAGGTTCTAGGATGTTGCAGTTTTGAGAATTATGAAAATCTGGTATCGTGAAGGGGGGTGTGCTGAATTATTGATACTGATAAGCCTGACAAATTCAGATTTTTAAAAAAAGATTTTATTTATTTGTCAGGGAGAGAGAGAGAGAGAGAGAGAGAGAGAGAACACAGGCAGAGTGGCAAGCAGAGGGAAAAGTAGGCTCCCTGCTGAGCAAGGAGCCCATGCGGGACTCAGTCCAAGGACACTGGGATCATGACCTGAGCCAAAGGCAGCCACTTAACCCCCTGAGCCACCCAGGTGTCCCAAATTCAGATTTTTTTATGTGTTGCTTCAAAACTTCTGATAATATTTTTTTACACACTTCTCTATTTCTTCTAAAGGTAGACCGTAGAGACAATTTCTGATTACTTGGGCATTGTCGCTAGTAGGACTCTGATTACATGAGACTGAATGTGCTTCTACCTTAGTTGAAAAAGCACTGGGGCCTCCCCGGACTGTTCTGCATCTGCATGTTGGTGCTATAGGGACAGGGGGCCAACCGGGCCAGAACAAAGTCATTGTTAGCGTATTTACTGCTGCAGTACCGAAAGGAAGTGAATGATTTACAGTCTAGAGGCCAGTTCAAAGGTGATAACTTCCTGGAATTCACTGTGGATGGAAGATGCTCTAGAAATACACTGCAGGATATTTTTTTTTCTAGAAGTGACCACACATTTGATTTCTACCTCACACATTCTTAACTCCCGTGTCCCCCAGCTTTGTACATTAAGCTTGCCTTTAGCTCTTACTCTATTTCTGCTTGTGCCCAGAGGTCTTCTGAGGTTGACCCCTTGTGTACTAAGGCCGTGCAGTAGCCCCGGGTGTGTGTGGTGAAGTCATGCTCTTCCTTCCTCCCTCTCCCCATCCCTGTTCCTGCCTCCACAGATGTTGATGAATGCTCGGAAAACAGATGTCACCCCTCGGCTACCTGCTACAATACCCCTGGCTCCTTCTCCTGCCGATGCCACCCTGGCTATCATGGGGATGGATTTCAGTGCACACCTGGTAAGCTTTGGAGAGCCAAATGAGGCATAGAAAACCCTGGCTCCTTCAATGTGATTTTTCTACAGCCTTTAGTTCACTCTTATAGGAGACCAAGGCTTTTCCTGTCCTATCTAGCTGCCTAGTTTACTGAGTGCTCACTGGTTCTTAGCATTCTGGGAGGCCAGGAATGTGACCCATCCATTGTCCTACCTAGATGTTCAGCTCCCTTTGTGAGCAGCTTTGCCTAGAGGAAGTACTGAGATCAAGCTTGCTGAACAGGAGCCATGTGTGCTAGTGAGCTGGTCGTAAGCCCCACGGCTATTCTAGGAGGTCTTGGACTGCACGCTGTGATCTAGTGATTGCCATTGACTTGGAGCTTCTCAGACTTAACATTCTGGACTTCAGGGGCTGAACAAAGTTTTACCATCTTCTCCCAAGTCTCTTGGGAGTCTTTGGACAGCAGCTATGGGTGGCTCTTCATTTTGCCCAGACAGCAGTGGGGAGTCAGCCCGGGACAGGGTGAACTGTGAGACTTAGGGAGAAATTAGGGAGATAGTGGCAGAAACAAAAGAATCCAGGAGTTCAGAATCTCAACACTTTGCTATTTTTCCCATGCGATGCTTCCTTCCAAGTAAGTATATGGAGGGGAAAACAAAAAACCCCTCGGCTAGGAGACTTTGACGCTAGCTGGTAGGAGTGGACGGATTGCAGTGTCTTTTATTCCTCCTTTGTACATCTCCTTCACCCGGACCTTGGAAGACCCCTCCTCGGGGCTGAAACCCTGCGAACAACAGCAGCGCCAGGCCCAGGCTCAGCACGCCTATCCCGGCAGCCGGATGCACATCCCCCAGTGCGATGAGCAGGGCCACTTCCTGCCGCTGCAGTGTCACGGCATGACCGGCTTCTGCTGGTGCGTGGACCCCGACGGCCACGAAGTCCCCGGCACGCGGACTGCACCCGGCTCCTTGCCACCGCACTGCGGGCCACCAGGTGAGAAGTCAGGGAAGAGAGCCAGTTCCAGCCTCAGCCATGGGCTCAAGAAGCGGAACGGAGGTGACTGGGGGGCAGATGATCACCCCTGTCCAGACTGAGTAGACGCCAGACCCCGGGCCCATCTCCACCCTGTGGAGGCTTCTTCCTCCTGGGAACGCCGGAATGCTCTGTGCACAACTGCATGCACATTTGTGTGACAGGGACAGGCATAGGTACATACGTGATCACTGCTGCACCCTGGGCTGCGGCCTTACACTTGTCCAGGACAGGCCTGGAAGTGGAGACTGAGTGTAAGGCTGAGGCCATTCCCCTCCATCTGTTATGGCAGCTTGGGGAGCATTTGGAGCAAGATCTTGCCAGACCAGCCTTTCATCCCAAAGAAAAACTGCCTTCCTGTATTCCCTTCTATCCCTTCACTCTGCTTTCGGAATTGCAGCAGACAGTATGAAGGCCATTTTAGTATTGATGGGAAGAAGAGGTAGGACACCTGTGGGGGGGTCCAGCTAGTTTGCTCTAAGCTAATCACCCCAGCTATCTCTAGCCAGGCCTGGCATATCAACAGGGAACCCCCACCTGCCAAGGCCGCTGTCAGAATAGGTGCAGAGGGATGCCTGGGTGGCTCAGTGGGTTAAAGCCTCTGCCTTCGGCTCAGGTCATGATCCCAGGGTCCTGGGATCGAGCCCCACATCGGGCTCTCTGCTCAGCGGGGAGCCTGCTTCCTCCTCTCTCTCTCTGCCTGCCTCTCTGCCTACTTGTGATCTCTGTCAAATAAATAAATAAAATCTTTAAAAAAAAAATAGGTGCAGAACCTGCGATGTTAACCTATCTAGTGACATGCCAGTGGTGAGCACGTCTGTTTACTGTGTGAGCGCTCCCCCTGCCTCCCTTCCACTGTCTGGACTGTTCAGAATGGGAAGACTTATTTTTTTTTTTAAATACAGAAGAATTTTATTATGAAGAACATAGGATTGAATTGAAACCTTTTTTTTTTTTCTCTTAAACTATTTACTTATTTGGCTGAGCATGACCTGAGCTGAAGGCAGAGGCTTTAACCCACTGAGCCACCTAGTCACAGGTCCATTTCTACTACTGAAAAAGATAAATACTAATTTTGACTTTTCATGTACGAGTGTGAGAAGAGCTGGAGAATTACCACCAGTTTTGATCCCTTTGGTAATACCATTATCGCTGGCACATTAGGGCTTCTAAGAGTCATACAGGTAAAAATTGGACGGCTTGATTCTGATGTATGTCTTTGTTTCCACAGTGACACTCCCAGTTCCTCTCTGTCCCTATTTTTAGGAAAAGATTTTGCAGGTCCAAAAAAAAAAACCCACCCAGAAATACCCTGTTTCACTCCTGCCTACTCTTTAAAAAGTCTCGATTCTAACTCCATCTGGGATTTAAAGAAATCAGATGGTTGGGACACACCTTAGGGAACGGTTCAGTTCTGCTACACTTACTAAGACAAGCATGTGTTAAGGACATTGATTCAGAAGGGAGCCAAGAGATTGAGAAGTTAATGACTAAAGGAGGGACGCATTCTCTTGTGCACACTCTTTCCTCATGGCCCAGACTTCCCTCTTGGTGCTGGTTCTGCCTTGTCTGCCATTTCTGACTAGTCTCCTCTGTATTAATGGGGTTGGCTTGAAGGGAGGGAAAACACTCTGTGTCCAAGATTTCAAAATATTTAAAACCCTGCCAACCAAAAACAGAAAAGAAAGAAAACTGGTAAATTAAGAAGGAGCTTCAAATAGTAAAGAACGAGAGGAAGGCACACATATCAGTGATGTGAGGTGCCCATTTCCCGGAGGCTGGGTGTGCTGTGTCTGCATTCCAGTGAGCTTTGCATCATTGGCTGGTCCCCTGAACCAAGAATGTCCCCTCTGAGTTTGCAGTGTGGGCCTCGGGCAGCGTTGGGAACTTCTGCAGGGAATCCCAGTATGAGGTGGATAGCTAGTTTTTGAGGAAGTGACATTTCTCTGTCTGGGGTCTTTGAGGCACCTCTGGGGGAGGAAGCGAGAGACTGTCCTTCTTCATGAGGTCTTAAAAAGAGCTTGGCTTCCCACGGGTCATAAGCTATAGGGACGACCTGAAGAACATCCACGTCCCCCAAATCTGGCGAGTCTCGTAGTTGAGCTAGTTGGCTTTGAGCTCTGAGGATTTTACTTACCACCCTCCCGCTTTCCTATAGGTGCACTTTGGTACTAGAACCAAAGTGTAATGTTTCCAACTTTGTTCTTTGAAGCCATTGGAGGTTTTGACCTCCAAGAAATCACTGTTTTAAAGGGACTCTCTTCCTGGCTGCTGGTAGTTTACACTGGGAGGCAGGAAGGAGAGGGTAGGCCACATGAGTATGAAAGCTTTGGTAATTATCCTAAAAGGAGACCATGGGGCTTGGACCAGGGTCATAGGGGTAGATGTGGAGAGATTGGAGATTTTCTGAATGTATTTTGAAGGGACAGCTGACATTTTCTGACCTATCAGATGTGGAGAACGAGAGAGAAAGGCATCAAGGATGATTGGGTTTGGATAATGGAAAGTGGAGGTGCTGTTGACTGATAGGGAAATGTCTAGGGGAGAGTTGTGTAGGGCAGAGTTGATGGTGGAAACCAGGCACCCTGTTTTTGTTTCTCTTTTTCCGAGATGTGTTACACATCCAGCTGGTAGTATCAAGTAGGTACTTGGCTGTATGGTTCTACAGACCACAGGCTTTCAATTGCATGAATTAAAGAAGGAGAAGCACCTTCTATTTGAGTTCCTTTAGATGAGCCTATGCCAGATGGGTGGACGAGTTATCTAAACATTCTGCCACTGAGAACCACCATGTTTGTGACAGTGACAGCCACGTGGAAGCAAGGCTGGGAGATATCAGCTAGAGAAACTGCTCTGCAAGGGCTCACAGGTTAAGCCTGGTGGTGAGCTGGGAGGGGGAGCAGAGAGAGGAGGATGCTGGAGATGGGAGGGGGCAGAGCTACATGGCGGGAAGCTGGAACCTACTGGAAAAAGGGTTCAGCTCTGAGCCAAAGGGCTTCCAGGAACTGGAGTGTCGTAACAGTCAGCAGGGAGCTGTTGGCCCCCTTGTCTGCTGTGTTCACCCGTGCTAACGGCAGCAAGTCTTACTCCATATAGTTTTCCAATGAGCAGACACGAGGGCCACATAGGTAGAACACTCAGGGATAGTTTCTAAGACACATGACCAGCCTCAAGATTGCCTTCTTGGGTGTGGGTCCTGGAGCTTGAACCAACTGGGAAAGAGTAAATATTACCTTGAAATATCACGTGGGCCACTGAGTCCCCGGGGAGGGTTCCCACCAAGTGCTCTGTTAGCAGAGGCCCTGGGCCCAGGTGGAGTAGTCCCCATGAATCTCTCCTGGCCTGAGCATGCCCTGCAGCCCTGATCTTACCTCCTCTGGTCCTCTACTGATGTGGCTGGCCTTGATGACAAATCCTCTTGGCCCAGGAGGCTTTCCTTCTCCAGACTCCTGTGGAGAGCTTCTTAGAGCATTTGACTGCTGTGGTCCAGTGTCCAGGGGCTTGGCTGAGGCCTTGTTGGCGGACACTAGGAGGAGGGAGGCCAGGTGTGGGGATCTTCAGCTACATGCTGTATTCTGTCCTTGGCTCACCATCAAAGGCTTTTTTGTCCCCATCTGCTCAGAGCCCACCCAGAGGCCCCGGACCGTCTGTGAGCGCTGGAGGGAAAACCTGCTGGAGCATTACGGTGGCACGCCCAGGGATGACCAGTATGTGCCCCAGTGTGATGACCTGGGCCACTTCATGCCCCTGCAGTGCCACGGGAAGAGTGACTTCTGCTGGTGTGTGGACAAAGATGGCAGAGAAGTGCAGGGCACCCGCTCGCAGCCAGGCACCACCCCTGCCTGTAAGCACCCGGGGACTGCCCCCATTCGGCACACTGCTCGGAGGGTTTGCTGGAGGTCAACTGCCAGCTGTGGGTGAGGGTGGGGGAGCCAGGGGGTCACCAGGTCCAGTGAAAGAAGTCACTAATACACTGTGTTGATTTACATTCTGGTCTACCCGAGATCCCAATTTGGATTTCGTGTTTGGTTTTGTCATTAGCAGTTTCTGTAGTGAGAACATCTGGAACTCCGTTCAACATGCAGTTACTCCTCCTCCCCAGCCCGGGGTGAAAGGAGACACGTGTCTCCCTGGGGGCCCAAAGAAAAGCGGACACAATACTGGCTAGTTTCTTTCCTTAAAAAGGAAAAAAAAACCTCTTCCTTTGTTCTGAGGGAAATGTTTTGTTGTCTTCCTCCCTAGTAACTGGCAGTGTTTTTACATAATCTTTGGCGGGGGGAAAGCCTAGAAATTAGAATTTCTTTTAAGGAACATATGGAACACATGGAACACATCTGTCTAGGGTAAAAACCTTTTGATGTTTTTGGAGGTTCTGCTATGTGGAAAGTAACTTCTTCCCCCTCCCCACCTACCCTTGTTTCCCATCCTGTTCTTTGCCACGGCAGGTATCCCCACGGTTGCTCCGCCCACAGTCCGGCCTATGCCCCGGGCTGACGTGACCCCTCCATCTGTGGGCACCTTCCTGCTCTATGCCCAGGGCCAGCAGATTGGTCACTTGCCCCTCAACGGTACCAGGCTTCAGAAGGACATGGCCAAGACCCTGCTGTCACTGCATGTAAGTGGATTTTGGCTGTGGGGAGCGGGACTGCACAGGGCTTTCAAATCACAGCAAGGGCCAGAGGTAGAGGGAGGTCCTGGAGGGTTTCTGGGCTGTAGTCCGACACTGTCATGGGTCTGACACTGCTCTCACAGGAAGTGAGGGCACTGTTGCCGGGAGTCACATCTCACTGGCCCAGGCTTTCTCCGGTGGTTCATGGGGTTTCAGATACAGGGAGAGGGAGTTTGAGATCTGTCAGGATACTGAGGCAGTATGAGGAGTCAAGACAAAATTGACAGAACCTTGACCCAAGTCCCCAGAATCCTCTCCATGCCAGACCTCTCCAGAGGGTCCAGGAAGACCACCCAAAAGGTGTGGTTTCTGTGGTCAGTTGAGAATCCCAAGTGGAAATAAATTAATGACTGCCTCATTGTTGCAGTCCCCTCCCTTCCCATTCTGGTTCTGTGGATCAGTCTCTTCTCTAACTCCTTCACAGAAGCTCTGGGCGGGGAGGGCTGGGAAAGGAGCTTTCCCTAGATGCCTGTTGCTTCCTGCGCCTGCAGCATCCCTACTGTCAAAGCACTCCATTTTGCAGGAGCAATTTCTTCTCTGAAATGGAGAAAAGAGAAGGGAGTTCACCAAAAAGGCACTGCCACTTATAAAGGGAAGCCATCTGATGCCATTTCTAAACCTCAGGCAGCAGGTACTTGCTCTTCTAGGGTACAGAACAGTATAATGTCCATGTTTGCCTTTACTTCTGGAACAAACTTTTTTTTCGGATTCCAAAAAAAGTTTAGAAGCAGCCAGTATTCAGAGGAAGATGTGTTTTTCCGTAAGATTTAGGTTTTGTAGTCATGCTGGCAAACACGGGCATGCTCCTGTGCAAGTTTCTCTAAAAGATGTAGAAACTGAGAAATTGCCAACACCTCAGTCTAACTAGCCACCGAGTCTGACGGCTGTGTGGCATTTCTAAACTTGCCTCTCCTACGGTGGTGGAACTGACAGAGAATGTAACATGGGCTGTAAGCATGTCTTGGGGAAATTTATTTAAAATGACTTATTCTTCCAAGAAACTCTGAAATCAATACATGGCTTTTAACAGATCCCATGATTCCCTAGGTCAGTGGAAGCCGACATGGATGTGCACTCCTGCCTGACGCAGAGGACTTTTACTTTTCAAATAAAACACATTTGACCTTCAGATTATTACATATATACTGCCTACTTTTTCACAGGAGCCAAATACTGCTTTGTTCAGTGTTTTTTATATTGACTCCTCTCCCAGAAGCATGTCCAGCCAGCTCCAGGAGGCTGTGTTAGGCAAGCCAGGAACCGGTGTGACCTCAGGGACAGCCAGATGGCCCCTAGATGCTGGCTTTGCACATCTGTTCAGTTTCTCAGACCAGGAGTTGGAGTTGGAAATTGTATGAAGCAAGTACTGTGCAGTTCTGCAAAGAAGTATTATAGACTAAGCATATGAAAAAGAAGACTGCTTTTATTTAGCAATAAAGGAGGAAAGATCTCCCTAGCCAGAGGTTTGGTGACCACCAGTCTTCAGTTTCTTAACCCACCCAACTGGAGACTTTCTTTTACATAAGCATACAACCCGTTTGCTTCATAGTAAGGAAGCAGAGATAGGGGTGAGGGGATTACGCTTCAGGGAGAAGATCATATTCATAGGGGAAGGGGGAGTAGATTTTGTCATCAAATGTTGGTGAATTTTGGAAAGACTGTTTCAAGAGTGCTGATACCATTTGGAAGGAATAACAGATTTTTTTTTGCCCGGTAAAACATTAAGAACTTAATTTGCTGAGCCTAACATTTGTCTTTTAATCACTAAAGGGGCTGATTTTTTTTCATGAAGTCGTTTTATTACTGCTGGCAGCAACAGCGCTTATTAAGCACTTGCTGGAGACTAAGGAGCGATCAGGACACTGTACAGGAATTTACGGTATTCATTTTTATAGCAGCACTATGGAGTAGGTACTGCTATCTGCATTTTGCAAGTGAACAAATCCAGGCATAGAGAGGTTAAGCTGCACACCTAGTCAGTGGCCAAGCCTGGCTGGGCCCCCAGAAGTCAGCCTCCAAGCCCCCTTGTGTAACCATGCTGCTTATTAGCTGCCCAGGAGACTACATTATGGGGTATTCCCTACAGCCATGCGTGCAGCTGCTGAGAGCAAACTCCAGGGAAATGCAAAGCTCCTAATTCTTCCAATTTCATGTTTTGGTCCACAAAGGGCTCCATAGTTGTGGGAATTGACTATGACTGCCGCGAGAGGATGGTGTACTGGACAGATGTTGCTGGACGGACAATTAGCCGTGCCAGTCTGGAACCAGGAGCAGAGCCTGAGACGATCATCAACTCAGGTCAGCGACTTTATCCAGAAGACATTTTGTATTTCATTTGACTCTACTAAGTGCAAAAAAACAAAAACAAAAACAGTGCCGTACAAGTTGCTGTAATACTGAGTGGTACCATACCAGTCCATTGTAAACACACATTCATATGCAAGAAATGAGAAGGTGATTTTTATTCTGAGCCTGCCGAGAAATAGGGCTCCCAACAGAAAGGGCTCACAGTGGGAACTCAGGGTGGCCACAGCCGCTGCTGCATATGCCTGGTGCCATCGGGCCAGTGGGTGTATCAGTCTAGAGGAGAATAAGAAGTGATAGAACAAGTTCCTCTGTTAACCTGCTGCTTGCACCTGAGTGCCTCTCAGGACTTTCTTTTTTAAACTTTACAAACATAATAAATCTCCCTGCTTCAGGTTTCCTTTTCATACCTGCAAATGCTCCAGTCCTGCCATTGTTCTATTTCCAGGTCTGATAAGCCCGGAAGGACTTGCCATCGACCACTTCCGTAGAACAATGTACTGGACAGACAGTGGCCTGGACAAGATAGAGAGAGCCAGGCTGGATGGCTCCGAGCGCCAAGCCCTCTTCCACACGGACCTGGTGAATCCGCGAGCCATTGCTGTGGATCCAATCCGAGGGTCAGCTGGGCTTCCCTATTCTCCTGCTACCTACAGATCCTATTCTGAAGCCCTTGGATTTTAAATGCCTTGTGGAGAGGGTCAGAACAAGAGTGTAAAAGCTCCAATGCATGAACTTAACAGTATTTACATAGGATCTACTAGGGTAGACACTGTTCTAGGCAAAGACAAGGTCTCTTCTTTCATGGAGCTCATACTCTAGAAGTAAGTTAGTAAACTAATGAATAAACTAGGAAATTATTAAGACTGTGGTACAATACACAGAGAATTCAGAGTATGTGAGAGGGACTAGGGGCTGATGCTGATCAGAATATCTGGCCAGGCTCCCTCACACTTAACCTGGAATGAGGTGGGTCTCCTTTAGCAATGCATTAGGAAATCCTAGTGTTGAAATCCTAGGTTTATCTTCATTAAATGGTGGAAGTAACCAAAACTCAGAGACTGACACTTATTTCTTAGACTGCATTTTCACTGAATTTAATTTATCCCATAGCAACTTGTACTGGACAGACTGGAATCGAGAAGCTCCTAAAATTGAAACATCTTCTTTAGAAGGAGAAAACAGAAGAATTCTGGTGAATAAAGACATTGGACTACCTAACGGTTTAACCTTTGACCCCTTCTCCAAACTGCTCTGCTGGGCAGACGCAGGTATTACTGATGGCAGCGAACACACCACGCTCCCTTACCGTGGGAGCCGCTCTCTACCTCAGATTTTACAGCAAAGCCAGATCCCATCACATAGAATTTCTGGCTTAAATTTTTAACAGTACAGCACAGAATCTACCCCCTTAGTTGGTGTATAAACCGTTAAAGTACATTTTGTATTGGTATTTATAATCTTCCTGGGGCTTGAATGGGGCAGTGGTCTGTGACTTAGGTGGTAATCTGAGGGCTAGTACTATGTCCAACTCATTTCTGTAATGCTTGCCCACAACACCTGGCCTAGTTTTTAAAGTGAAAAGAAATTTTACTTACTGCTGAAACTGACAAACTTAGATAACTGAACAAAGTTTTCTCTTTTTTTGCCAGTATTAGAACATTTTAAAGTATCTGTTGCTTTACCAGTCAATAGGCTATCATGGTGAGGACATTTGGAAAGTGATGTGGCAGCATGGTCTTCAGTAGTAAGTCTGGGTTGCCAATACCCAAGTTCTCTCTTTCTGTAGTGTGATTTCCTTATTAGAGCAATTAGAAAAAATGCTGTATGTCTACTTTCATACTAAAGAATATGAAAAGGTTCATTCTTAAAGAGTTTATAATCTAACAAAAAGAATTATAATGTAGATGAGTTACATTTTTAAAAACTATTTAAAATTTAAAGCCAGGTTCCATAAGAAACTTGCTTAAGTATTGCAAAATTTTAAAGACTGCTTCCTTTACACTGAAAAACATGAGCCATGTTACCATTTTAGCCACTTTTAATTCCTATCTAGGAAATAAGAGGTCTTTAAAAAATATTTAAGCATTTTAGTTAAAAGGCATTATACATTGCTTATAAAGGGCAAGTATTTATCTAGATACTATGTTTATAACAATTTATAAGGTGAGACTTTAAATAGAAAAAGTTTCTCTCTAATGTCCTACTGTGGGAGAAAAAATACAATCCTCTCTTCCAAGAAGGATCGAGTCTAAATTCTAAAAACTAGAATGCTATTAAACAAACTGAAGACTGGTAATAGGAAAATTTTAGTTTCTAATCTGTATCACTGCATTGGGAATAAACTGTCTTATTTCCTATCCTACCTTTGTTTCCTTTTTTAGAAGGCCTCTACCTGCCACAATTATTTTTGGCAAAAAATTTTCTTTCTCATGGTATGAAAGGATCTCATTCTCCCTCTCTGATGTTTTAAAAGGAACCAAAAAACTGGAGTGTACGCTTCCTGATGGGACTGGACGGCGCGTTATTCAGAACAACCTCAACTACCCCTTCAGTATTGTTAGCTACGCAGATCACTTCTACCACACAGACTGGAGAAGGTGAGCCTGACAGACCCTGGCCAAGCCTGAAAAGGCAACCTAGTCTCGAAGACATGCCACCATTAGTAGCATTTTACCTAATGTCTCTAATGACTTTAGTAATTAAACTCTCCACTGAAGTTTTCATTATCTCTTAATTAGTAGATAACATTGTTCAAGTGTTACTGCTTTTAAAATCATAATGGTATTGCTCACAGGTTGCTTAAAAATGGTAGAGATGATACTAAACTAAGAAAGGAAGTGCATTAATCTAAATCTGATCTTCAGAGAATAAAAGACTATACTTAAGTGGGACCATGAGGTATATTAGCTGTATGATTTAAATTGATTTTTAGAAAATGACATTATGGACATATTAGTTGTCCACCTGAGAGAAGGAAAAGTACTATAATTTAGACTAGTTCTCCAAGGAGGGATATTAAAAACATATCTAGATGTCTAAGCCTTTCTACCCCATCCTTTGCAGTCTTGATTTAATTGGTCTGGCAGGAGGTCCAGGCATCAGTATTTTAATAGCTCCTCGAGTAATTTGTTTGGCAAGAGCTGAGAAGCACTGATTTATACCAGTGGTTCTCAAAATTTAGGGTAGCATCAGAATCATTCCAAAGGATTGTTAAAAGAGATTGCCAGGTTCCATCCCATAATTCCTGATTCAGTAGGTCTGAATTGGGGCCCAAGAATTTTATTTTTAGCAAATTTCCAATGATGCTGGTCTGGGGACCACTTTGAGAACCACTGATAAGGAAAATCTTCTAATCTAAAGGAGTCAAAACACACTTGGTTAAGTCAAAAAGATATTCTAGAATGATGGCTAGCAGAGATTCTCTATTGAAAGTAACTTTTTTTCTATCCCACAAATTTACTCTTCCTTTCTGTTACCAGGGATGGTGTTATATCTGTAAATAGAGACAGTGGCCAGTTTACTGATGAGTATCTCCCAGAGCAGCGGTCTCATCTCTACGGGATAACTGCAGTCTACCCCTACTGCCCAGCAGGTAAATAAAATGCTCAGGCTGCTCCTCTGGACTAGCAGGGTAGAGAACAATGTATCTGGCAACCAATTACCCTTGGCTCTAATACGGCTGCTGCCACTGACACCACTGAGAGCCACTTTGAATGGGAAAGTTAATGGCCAACACATAGACTGTTCACCCCTAAGTCCACCTAGCTTGACCATACACAAAAAAGATTAGCCTATTAGGATATTTCCCCTTTAAAATACTTGCTGTGGCAACAGGATTATAAAATATTCACCCACTGTTCCTTTCACCTCTACTCACAGGAAGAAAGTAAACATGGCATCATAAAGGACTTGGAGTTTACAATCAGAATCTGGACCCTAAAGAACATTTACTGCAAACAAAGGTGAAGAAAGTGGAAAAAGGAATTGGACTTACAAGTTGAACACTTTCAGTACAAAAAGACTCTATCTTGTGAAAAGTTTATACCTCAATCTTTACTACTGTATTTTGAAAAACAAAAGTTACTACAGGTTTTAAAAAGTAACAATTTTAATTATTGCTTATTAAGTAAGCAATTTTTTATGAACATTTCTATCATATTTCAAAGGTCAAATGCATTCAACAAAGAGCCAATAAGAATATGTTAAAACCCTAAATCTAATTTTTGCTAAGGATTCTTCCTGGTCAAGTAATTAAAGTAGGATGATGAGTATAAAGACACAATCCCAAGGATTATAAGCCTTGATCTAGAGAAGGCTATGCAGAACTGGTGGGGAAAAAAACAACTTTATAGTTTCCCAGCAAAAGTTGTTTTTTGTTGTTGTTGTTGTTGTTGTTTTTACCTCTGCATCACTGCATTTCTATTTATATTAAAAGGTGCTAGAATGTTTCAATTTGTATCTAATGATCCTGTAAGTCCCTCTATAGTTACCCACAGAAGTTACTACATTTTTAAATACCAAAGATGTAACAATTCTCAAATTTTCTAGATTACTCCAATAAAATATTTTAAGTTTTCCTATGATTTGAGGATCTGTATTGTCTATATAACAAAGCTGGGGGTTGGCATGTACCTCAACTACAAAAGAGGATGATTAATTATATAGACACAGAAACATAGCAGTCAAAAAAAATCCACTTTCCTGAACTTTATTAAAGAAAAAGCAATGATGGTAAATCTCAAGAACATAGTCAAATTTCTAGGATTCTTCCCTTGAAAATGTGACGTTTGATTTCCAAACACATGCCAGAGTATACATGGTTCCCAATTGTACTAAGTAGGTGAGAAGCTGAAATCCTAACACGTTCATCTTCCAACTTTCCCCAGTCTGTGGTCTGTCTTTGGATCAGCAATAATTGCCTGAACAGCTACTATGGCTTCATTAATTTTTGTCTGTAGCTCTCTGAGCTCTTCTATATGCAGCAATCGCAGAATTTGAGCAGCTTCATTAAGAACTGCATCTATTTTATAAGAAAACTGCATTAATCAGTATTCAAGACCATTTACTTGCCCATTTCTCCCCCAAATATTCAGCTAGTCTCTAAAAATAGTTTGAGTTCAAACAAAATCACTCACCTCCTGTGTCAAAACCAAGAATATGTTTGTCTAAAGCAACAGGCAAGCCCTTAAAAAAGAAAAGGACAAAATGAATTCTTATTGTTAAGAATCATGTTCTTTTCTCATCTGTAACTGAAAATCAGCTAGCTGTTCTGTTAACCCTTTTAGAGGCAGTGGCAAGTGGGGTGGAGAATGTTCTCTAAATTTGCCTTTTGAGGAGTGAAAGAATGGCCTCTGCGTGTAGTGAGAAGCTAGTTCCATCTCCCATTCCCTCCTGTAAGACTAGGCATATAAAGCAGTCATTCCTTTCACAGCTACGCTCTGTCACTGCTGCCATGGAAGGATAGATGAGCAGGGCTGCTGCTGTCCTGTTTTAGCTCCAGTAAGCAGCAGAGTACAGGGCAAATGGGATAGGATTACTTTTAATATTTCTGAGCACATTAATTTGTCTTTATACAAAATCTAAAATATGTATTACTTTTCTTTCAGCTAGCATGATGATTACCAGATTACCTAGAGTTCTTTGGAAATTACTCTGAAATCAAGGAAAATGAGCAGACTCTAAACCATTTAGTTAACCCATTAGTACCTCTACAGAGTTACGCCAAAGACAGCAACCATGATGCTGAACTCTATGGAGTTCACAGTAATAACAAGAACAGGCAGTCTAAACTCTGCTGATCATACTATGTAAAATCTATACTTTCAATGTTATAAAATGCTAAGCTGTCACTACTCGATTCTTGCCTATTAATGCAAACCTACCTGTACTCCAACTACTTTAAAATAATATATAAGTGAAGAAATAAACAGGCATATACATTCAGCAAGCAAAACTAACAAGTAGAATTGCACTGAGTGGCTTTCTATGTCAGTCTTGTTTTCATTTTATTTGCCAGGAAACCAAGGAACAGCTGCCCTAAAGATCTTGACCAAATGCCCCAAAAGCTAGTTATGGTTATAAACAAGAACACTCACTGTAAGAACTTCTCCTCTATATTACTATTTTGTATGGTACCTTGAGGGGACACTAACTTAAGACCAGGAGCCCTGAAAATTTCCAAACAAAAGCAAAAAGATCTGGCTATGCCCTTATTTGCACTGCCTTCAAACCAAAGGCACAGTTTTGCTGCATCCATGAATGCACGAATGATTTTATTATGCCAGAACAATTTACTGTCTGTTCTACAGTGTGGGTGAAAGAAGCTGATCCAATTTCCAGTGGCCTAATCCATACATAATTAATAAGCAATAAGAGCCTTTAAAACAGTGTTTTTTAGGGGGAACTACACTGCCCTGGCATTAAAAACCTTTTCACACTGCTGGGCCTTGCTAAAGATGGGATCAGAGGACAAAAGACATTGGAGAATTAGGAGAGACAAAAAAGGACCAGAATCTAGAATGTCCCTTGTGCCCAAGACATTCATTGCAGTATCTATGCACAGTAAGAAGCATTATCGGACAACTGCAGATGCTGCTGCTAATCCCTGAGGACATTTCTCTGCACAGTCCAGTCAGTGAGACGTCAGGGGGAATTTGAATTTCTAGTGCACTTCATCTAAAATATTGCAGAATTCAGGAAAAAATAGGGTGTATGGTTTCCTTAGCCCACAAAGTAGGACTGAAAAATGACAGGTGCAGTCACCTGTACCCAGGAACTTACACTCTAATATAGCCTCTATGTCCCTACCCCTTCACCTGGGCTGGTCAACTAACTCATGTAGGCCTTCACACACAGATCTTTGTCCCTAACTACCATAAGAGCGCTGGCTCTTCAATCAGACTGCCTGAGCTCGACCACTTACCAACTAGGTGGACTTAGGTAAATTTACTTTCTTATAAGTGATGCTAAGAAATGTGAATAAAATGAGAACATATTTCTCTGAAGAAACAAAAGAGAAAGGACAGGATTTAGGTCAAAAGAAGGAAATTAATAAAGATAACGCATGTTCTATTTTCCAGCAACTAATCAAAATAACCCAGTAAATTTTGCAAGGTAAATACTCTTAAAATAAACAACTGGGCACGTGCAATGGTTTGTGCTGGTAGACTGTCGGTATACTACTAATAACTGCTTTAAACTATGAAATAAGTTTATTTTTCACTCAACAATGGCTGTAATTTGCTTAAGAACCAAATTCAATCCCACTGTAATAAGCTACCCTTTCTCCAGGCAGTTCTAACAAGGAATGGTTATCTTAAGCAGATACATACAAAATTTAAACTCATGACAATACCAGAAGAAACTTTCATTAATAATTAATTTAAAATTTATTAGAAAAAATAATGCATACCTCTTTCGTTTGATTTGCTTTAGCAACTGCATCCTGTGTCAGGCGCTCCTGGACCAAAATGCGAATTGCCTAAGAAACGCAAAAGTAGTTTTTATTTTTTATTGGCTGTTCACCTTTTCTGCTCTGAATCTAGAGAATAAGGATACCCAATTTGATGAAGTTAGAATTACCTAGTTCATTAACAAAATCAGCCAATAAAAACAAAACTGCTGACATAATGAAAGTTTTCATTTTAATACTTTATAATGGGGAAAGATGCTCACAACAGTTAAAATCATTTTTTGGAATAGGTAATTTATATGCATGAAAAATTGTAACAAAGGATACGTGGTTTTAGAAAAAGGGGGGGTCTCCTTCTTATCCAAGCCTCAACCATCCCTCAAGACAATCACTGGAACCAGATTACTGTGTATCCTTACAAGGATTCTATCATATTACAAGTATGCTCAAGCATAAATGCGCACATACAAGCAAACTCCTGTCACAAAGGGTAGCATATCATATACACTGTTCTTGATTTTTGTTCACTTAATTATAGTAAAATGTTTTCAGTTCCATCATACGACACTTTTTTTCTTCATCACCAAGGTGTTTTATTATGGCAGACACAAGTGCATTCATGTACCTACACACACTCAAAAACTAAGGTTTAAAAAAAAATTTTTTTTTTTAAATTTATTTGTCAGAGAGAGAGAGCGAGCACAGGCAGACAGAGTGGCAGGCAGAGGCAGAGGGAGAAGCAGGCTCCCCGCCGAGCAAGGAGCCCGATGTGGGACTCGATCCCAGGACGCTGGGATCATGACCTGAGCCGAAGGCAGCCACTTAACCAACTGAGCCACCCAGGCGTCCCAAAAAACCAAGGTTTTTTAAAATGGAATTTTAATTAGTGGATAACAATTGTAACTGAAGGGTAGAAACTTGAAAACTTACTAATATAACAAGCCAAATGCTACATTTAAAAGCCATTATACCAGTCTTTAAGAGGAGTCACAAATTTATTAATCAGTCCAGTTGCAGAATAGTCAATGATGTGGCAAACCTATCAAGAGGTTTTCCATCTTGTCATGGATTGTTTGAAAGCTTCATGCAGCTTACAATTTTATAAAGCTTTTGATTATTGATTTATACCTTTCCCTTTTGGGTTTTTAAAGTCTAAAAGCACCCCAGGTATGCTAGTCTATTTGTCTTCTCACTCAGTTTATGATTAAAGGTGACATGACCACTGCACAACTGTTCCAAAGCAATTTACATAATTCCTGAGTAAAGAATGAAACCTTGAAAGAGCTAAATTTCAATAAAAATAATTTATCTCATTTTTTGAAGTTTTAATTTATTCATTTAAGTAATCTCTATACCCAAGTGGGGCTCAAATGTATGACCCTGAGATCAAGAGTCACATGCTCTACTAAAGCCAGCCAGGCAACCCAACTTTTTGTCTCTTGGCATCCAATACGAGTTGAGAAAATCTGATTTAACATGCAGATTCAGTATAGAGGATTATAATAATCTAGAAATAGTTTTTCTCTTGTTATAACTATCACTTAGTACATACATTTCTAAAAAGTAGAATAAGTTACGGCTAATCTCTTGTGGGTAAAATGGAATTTAACTATAAAATTTACTGCAAAGTAGATTAAGGTAACTTACATGTATAAGGTATAGTCAAATGCTTGTCAATTTCTCATAAAATCAGTAATAATTTCTATAATAATTTCCAAGTCTGGAATTTTAAGTATCTTAAATACTACTCCTGTCCCTCCATACCGGCCCATACTGTCAAAGTTATGTGACATAATCTGAAGTAGGAGTATATTCTTCCATTTAGAAATAAGAGACCTCTTTCAGATCACTGTGTTCCCTGAAGCACAGATATGAACTGAGTGGTCTATATAGGATGGGGCACTAGGAAAACAAAAACATTCAGTCCTCAAAGAGATTCTGGGGTATTTTTTTTTCCTTTAAAGATTTGAGAGAGAGAAAGCAAGCATGAGAGGGGAGAAGGTCAGAGGGAGGAGCAGTCTCCCCATGGAGCTGGGGAGCCCGATGTGGGACTTGACCCTGAGACTGCAGGATCATGACCTGAGCTGAAGGCAGTTGCCCAACGAACTGAGCCACCCAGACACCCTGGGGTATGTATTTTTGACCAAATCTACCATGACTCATTTGGCATTTTCTATTATCTTCGTTAATACAGATCACAAATCTTTAAAAGGACTGACTAAATAGAAGTAGGGACATACAGGAAAAAGAACAGACCATATGGTCAGAGTGCCTAGATTAAAATACTGGCTCTCTCATTTTCTGTGTAATCTTGGACATTATGTATCCTCTTTAGGTCTCAATTTCTTCATATTAAAATGAAAGGATACCAGCATCTACCTCCACTACCTCTGGGATTGCTGGGAATGAAATCTTTGCCAAGGACTAAGCACAGTAGCAGGCACAAAGTGAACACACTTTGGTATTAGTTGTTATTAGATAATCTAAACAGACGAAATCATGAAATCTGTTTTAAGTACCACACTCCTCCACATTCTGGCCATTTAGTCATATACCTATATGTCAAACATAGGTAATTTTTAGAAAATGAGGTTTTTCTTCTCCATACAGAGTTTCTGTCAAGAATCAAGAATATGAAACTAACCTTAAGCATTACCAGGTAATCATCATGACGCTGAATCTGAAGAAGGTTAGCCAAAGCCATTACACCAGCCTTAAAATCAGGATTATTTACTATAAAAGATTAAAAATGGAAACTTACAGCTCTGCAAGCATGTAATTATAAACATATATATAAGCATATAAACTTACAAAAAACATTTTTAATTTTCCAATAACAACAAAAAAAACTCTTCGTTTTTAAAACCGCGGCTGCTAAGAGCCGTGTAAGGGCATAGACCATTAGGTAAGCTGATGAGGTCAATGGGTTTCCTATTGATCAGTCACACTGACCAAACCAATAAATTACCAAGTTAATTCACATTAGGATTGTGCTGTAACTTTTTCTGCAAAGCACATTTACATGGCACTTTTAAGTAGTATTTCTTCCCAAAGCTATTAATTTTAAACTAGATCCCTTCAGTGGACAATTTTCCCAAAACTTTTTCTCTAAGCAGCTGTAGTCTATCCAAGCAGCATACTAATTCATAAGGGTAAGGAGCTTATTAATCCATGAGAGTCCCAATGAATCTATCATGAAAGAATACTTAAATTATTATAAATTATTATAATTTATTTTATTTATTTAATTTACTTATTATAATTTATTTATAAATTATTATAATACAATCTTTATACTTTTAAAAAGAGAATACTTAAAGGTATCTGGAAATGAAGATGACAAATTTTACCACTTGACTCATGTCATTGGATTAGAAAAAATATTTTACGCATCCAGGAAGGCAAATAATCACCACCATGATTAAACACAAATCAGACCCCCAAATCAGTATGAAGAAATCAAAGAATAGCATTCTAACATTCAGATATTCAGCTATAAGAGAAGGGAGAAAACATACTGTAAATGATAATAAAAACAATATAAAATAAAACATCAACATAAAGCATTCCTAATTTACTAAAACCAAGTCAACCCAGGCTTTCTCATTCTAGGAAATAAAAAACATGTAAGGGACTAAAAGTGCTGATGATATGCACTTACATACTTACCATCCAAATTGATCAATGGCTCTGCATTTTTAGCTGCATTGTCAGCATTTTTTGTGTTATCAGGTACCAAGTCCTTGTATTTTTCAGCTGTAAACACAGGCAAAAACAGTTTGTAGAACTGTACCTTAAGGTAAAATAAACATTGCTTATTTACTGAATTTAACTGAGCCAAACTGATTATAAGCATAAGATAACTCACCCAAAGTTATTTTTATGCTATAAAAAAATCCATTAGAAGGCAATGTGATTGTAGCTTTCTGATTAAGCTGAAATGATTACGGAAATATGTATACAAATATCTCTTCATTAACATTTCTAAAAGTAAGACATTTCAAACACCATCTACATTTGAGAAGAGAGGGTGTGCATTTCAGTTTGCTCAGAAACTCGGCAGAGGTAGAAGAACGGAAGTAAAGTAGATAGAGGTTACATGAGATTAAATACAGACTTACTAAAAAGTTTTTTTCCAAATTTTTTGAATGCCATATATGGAATCCAAAAACCTTTTCTTCTAAAAAAACAAAAATCAGCACTTCAAATACACCATCATCAAAAATAAACCTAAATTAATCATATGGAGACCTGAAACTCAGAATTCCAAAGGCAGCTTTTATTACTTTCACTTGAGAAATACCTAACAAAACTTAAAAAGACTTTACAAATATACGTATTTAATAATAATTCACTAAACTTAATGCCCAAGATGCTATCTTTGGTTACAGTGCTTCTGTGATTTCTAAATGAAACAAGAGGGAAAATAAAAGCATCAAACTAAGTCAGACAAAAAAAAACAAAAAAAAAACAAAAAAAAACAAAAAAAAAAAACAAAAACAAAAAACTAAGTCAGACAGGGGTTAGCGTAAAGGAGTTCCCACTGGCCAAAATTGGAACAGCATGAACATCAAAACAACAAAAAAACATTGTGCCCACCGAGTAAAAGAAGAATCCATATATCTACACTAATTTAAATAAAAATAAATTGGATAGTGGAAAGAAGAGAAAGCGCCTCTTTACAGCAAAAAAGCCAACAAATAAATGTATAACAAATGATGAAACTAGAAAAACACCTCTAGCAATCATCAACACAGTAATTCACTCGGGCAAGAAAAATCAAATGGAAGCTAAGATAAAGTTTGGGCTCAAGTTTGAAGAGCAAAAGCATACTAACATCATCTCAAAGTACCTCCCCACAAGATACATATTTATTACAGAGGGGAAAATATTAACTTTACAGTGGAAAAAACCTTATTGAAGTGATCAGAACAACATGACCAGTAACAGGGCATATCACTAACTTAAATGAACACATTAGTTCTGTGTTATTCTTAACAAAAGTACAAACCTTGAATCTACTTATGAAGCAACCTCAACAAACCCAAACTGGGAGACATTCTACAAAATGAATGTCAGCATCACAAAGCACAAATAATGACTGAGTAAATGTTCCAGATGATAGCAGGCTAAAGAGATATAATAACTGAATGCAACACATGGTCCAGGACTGCTTTTGTTTTTTGCTTTCATAGAGAACATTATTGAGACAACTGGTGAAATGTGAGTTGTAACTATACATAACAGTATTGAATCAGTACTGTAATTATGTAAGATGGTGTCTTACTTATTTTCTGGATATGTGCATTTAAGTATGTAATGGGGAAAGAACATTTATAAGTTACCAAATGATTGAGGAAAAAATTACATGTGTATATGTGTACATAGACAATAAGGCAAATGAAGTAAAATGTTAACATTTGCAACATATGGAAATGTGAAAATTCTTTGTACTATTTTGCAACTTCTGTAAGTCTGAAATTATGTCAAAGTTAAAATCACCTTAATTGACAAGCGAATGAAAGGATTTAAAAAATGTTAAGGCACAGATAATAAAAATCCACAATGGTTTCATCAAATAATAAAAAACTTAAATACCTTAAACATCAAAAGAAAGCAACATATTAATGTAAAACAAAACAACAATAGCACCTCCTGTTGATAAGGGACAGTATTACTACTTTAAACCCTTTTCCAAAAAATTACAAACTTGTTTTCTAGTTTAGACTTTAAATATGCTTTTGATACTACTTACTTTTCAACTATAATTCAACTAAAGTTTCAAATAAAATTCAACTACAATTTTTCCATATCAAACATTTACCATATTTCAGATGCAAACTCAGTTTTGTTTTTGTTTTTTTTTTTTTTTCACTAAAAAAGACCAAGCTATGTACTTAAATGTACTTAAGAGCAACTGTCAACTGCAAAGACACACAATCATATGGCATCTACTATTCTTGGTACCTATGTAATCTAAACTGCACTATTATAAAAAATGGGACAAGTGAAATAAAAGAAGGGTAAAACAAAAATAAACTGAGATGTGAAAATAATTTTTGGGGGGAATAGCTCAAAAACACTTTGGAAAAGCTGGAGAAAATTTTGTTGCAAATTAACTAACAGAGTTTCTACCAACTCAGACCACAACAGATAAAAGATTTTGTTGAAGACCCTAAAAATCAACTAATGCTACCAAGGCTTACGCATTTATTTATAAAAAAAGAGAATCACAAGTGTTTTTCTTTCTAAACTAAAACTGAAAGTAAAGAAAGAGCTTAAAATTTTCCTTAATATTTCTGCCATAAGGCTTCTGAAATTTAAGTCTGAGGAACCAGCAAAAAAACAGCTGGTTGATGCTCCGTATCAGTATATATAAGCTAACCGGGCCAGAGTCAAGGAATGCAGGCAGTCTTAAGAATGCGAAAAAGACAAAGAAATGGATCTTCCTTTAAAGCCTCTAAAATGAACCAGCCCTGCAGACAAACTGACTTTAGCCCAGTAGGACAGATGTTGGACTTCTGACCTCCAAATCAGAACTGTAAGATAATGAATTGTCTTAAGTCACTAAATTTGTGTTAATTTGTTACCGCATCAATAAGAAACTGGTACAAGTACTACATAGGAAAAAAAAAGGTGAGTATCAGCTTTTTTAATTTAATGAGGCAAATAAGACATATAAACAAAATGGCAAGTGACGAATGACAAAAAATATACAAGGCATAGAGCTATGAAAGTTGAGAAAAAATATTACTGTTGCTAGGTGCCATTTAAGCTGGATCTTACAAGCATGAATAGGATTTAGATGTGTATAGATAGACTGACATGGCATAACGGCCAAGGAAAGTGTTAGCAAAGAAATCTAGAGGAGATAAAAAGATTTAAACAGGAAAAAAAAAAAAAAAGATTTAAACAGGAAACAGCACTCTTACAGTCTGGCTGGGATGTCAAGTATGTGAATACTGGTTAGATGCCAGTTATCAAAGTCCCTGAATACCAGGCCAAAGGACCTGGAGCTCTTTTCATAGAAAAAGAGACAGCAATGTTGTTTCTGAATATATAATAAGAGGTTCTTTGAAAGCAAAGTGTGGCCCTCTAAAACATTTATGTTTCAAAAAGTAAGCCTGGTGGGCCATGAGGATGAAAACAAAGGATGACACTAAAGGGAGATGAGTCTGAAAGATACTACGATAATCTCTGCAGAAAATGATAAGAGCCTAAACCAGGGTGGTAGCAGTGGGAATGAAGAAGAAAAGGTACAATGGACATCAGAAAAGATGGATGGTGACAGAATGTGAGGAAAAAGAAAACAATGATCAAAAAGGCTTCAAAGGGGGCACTTGGGCGGTTCAGTTGGTTATGCATCTGACTCTTGGGTTTCAGCTCAAGTCATGATCTCATGGGTCCTGAGGCAGAACCCCGCATCAGGCTCCACACTCAGCAGAGTCTGCCTAATGTTCTTTCCCTCTGTTCCCCCACCACCACCCCTGACTCTGTGTGTACACATGCATGCTTTCTAAAATAAACAAACCTTAAAAAAAAAAAAAAGGCTTCAAAAGCACAAGACGAAAAGGACTGGGAAGTGACAGCCAGATAAAAGAGAACAACATAAAACTCAGAAGATGCAGGTAAGATAATTGGATCTTGCATTTAGACAATTTAGACAATTGAAGGCCTTTCAAAATGAAATAGTCTAACGAGAGGAAACACAAGTTTACTGGAAATTTTTTTAACTACAGGTACTAATATTAAAAAGTTTCCCATTTTTTAAAAAATATTTTATTTATTTATTTGAAAGACAGAGATCACAAGTAGGCAGGGAGGCAGGCAGAGAGAGAGAGAGAGAGGGGGAAGCAGGCTCCCCGTCAAGCAGAGAGCCCAATGCAGGGCTTGATCCCAGGACCCTGAGATCACCACCTGAGCCAAAAGCAGAGGCTTTACCCCAATGAGCCACCCAGGCACCCCGTAAAGTTTCTAATATTTTAAGTGTCTATAATAAAATAACATGAAACATATAAAATAAACATATTTTGGCCTATAGTACCTATTGGCATTAGATCTATGATTCAGTCTCTTGTGAAACTACCTGCTGCACCCAACACTCTGAAATCCTATCAATTCTAGGGCTCTAACAATTTAATCCAGAAGGCTAAGGTGCAGACTGTAAAAGACAGCAAATATACCAATTTAATGTTACTTTGTGAGAAGACAAATACCAGGAAACACCATTCCCAAATTCTAAAAGAAAAATCTAAATACCAATGAAAGATAGTTGCTTTTAATGTCTGACGATAAAAAGAGGAAAACAAAAAACTTCTTTGAAGAAAAGTCTTTCCTAGACAATTTAGGAGTTACAGGGGATGAGAAATGGACCCAGAAGGATGGTTATGAAAGTAAACTTTTCAACAGATGCTAAAAAGGAAAATGAAGATGTATAAAACTTATAATGAACCAGAGGTGAAACATGTAAGACAAAGAAACCCAAACTGTAAGTCCCTACTTTGAAACACTCCTTTTGTTCCCTTTCCTCTTCCTCTCTTTAAGACACACATTCCCCACAAAACATACCATTATCTCCATATTCAAGTCTAACAGCTAAACCAAGAAGCCAGTCAATTGCTTCTTGTCGATCTTGAATCTTGAAAGGACAGTTAACATCTTTGAGATACTGTGAAGAAAAAAAATATCTAGTTTCATTATTACTATAATGTCACAGAACGAAAAAAATGGTAGAGTTGAAAGAGATCTTAGTTTGGATCTCTAAGAATGTAAACAACATTTACATTACTAAATTGTTGATGTAATTATATAATCCAAAGGAAGGAAACATTTAAGTGTACCACTTAAGGAAAAAAAGTATTTCTATCATGCTTTTTGAAATTTTTACTTTTGGAGATTCCAGATAGGGCGCCACTGATCTAAAACAACTTCCTTATTTTACGATGAGGAAAAAAGGCCTAGATATTAACACTTGCCAACAGTTACACAACTTGATTGAGGACTTGAACCTAAACTTTCTGATTCCGGGTCTGAAAACACATGGAATGATTTAAAAACAAACAAAAAGCTTTCAAAAGAAGAATATACAAATAAACATATGATTATCTAAACCAAGCTTTCATATTATGGAAACACCACTGAATACAGTAAGCCACATGACACATGTAGAATGTAACCAAGCATTTTGGATGATTGCCAGAAGCTGTAGAGCCAAGAGACCACTGTCCTTCAAATGGGGCTCTTAGGAGCTAAAAATCTCGTTTCAGGAACAACGCTATTAGTCAAAACTTCTACAACTCCCCTTGGATATCCTTTTGGGCCTAATTAATAAATCAGTACTTTTTAGCTGTAACTCATTTTCTAACCAAAAATTTCATATCCCTGCTATAAAGAAAACACCTCATTCACAAGATATGATCATGATACAAAAAACAAATCCACCTTCAAATTATAAAAAATTACCAATATTAAAGATATCCAAAATGTCTCATGATCTGAAAGTAATTCCAAAAGTTACAAATATGCTTTAAACAATGACATCATTCCAAAGAGACCAACTTGAAAGACAGTATCTGTTTGGATTGTAAGTTCCAATATATTTAAGTTATCCTACTTTACTATCATTTCTAGGTGTTTTTCATTAGAAAAATTTTTATTCTTCAAATACCCTTCTGTAAAACTATGTGTTGTCTCGCACACATGAATGGGTCATGAAATGTGATATAAACAAATATAAAATCCTAACAACATATTTCCAAGTCTTAAAAATACCAAAATTTCAAAACAAAAAAAAAAGAAGAAAACACCTTTTTAAGAGCAAAAGAAAATAATCCAGTAGTAGTGATAATGGTAGTAGAGGCAGGGGAAATAATAAAGCATATAACACTTGCTATGGGCTGAGCATAGTTATATATCACCAACAATACACACCACTCCTCTGACATAGGAACCACTGTTATCCCGTTTATTGACAAAACTGAGACACAGAAAGCTTAACAAAACTTGCCTATGGTCATAGAACTAGTGTGTAACTTACACAATTTCCTAACTCATAAACTCTTGATTCTAAAGAGAAGGTACAAAAAATTACCAATAATAAAGATATCCAAAATGTCTCATGATCTGAAAGTAATTCCAAAAGTTACGAATCCCTTTGCTGTAGCAAATAAAAATTTAGTCAATTTTCGTATTTTTAAGGGAAAATACCTTACTCTTCAAAGTAACATAGCTGATTAAAATGTTTAATATAAATAATGATACTAGAAAATGTGATTTTTATTCTAATTTGAAAACAACTCCCCTTTCTGCAAAAATGTTACTACAATTAAACTAAGTCAATGGGAAAATTATTCTAGCCACAAAAATAAGCTATATCCACAGACCTTTTCAGGATTATTTATATTGTACACAACAATGGACATCTGTGTATGTTAAACAGAACCACAAACGAGAAATAATCTTAGTTTTCAAGCACGTTTAAGTGTCTTACTTTAATAAAATAAGTGTGTTATCGCTATCTTTTGGTCTAGGAAAAAAAAAACCAAAACCAATTTTGGTCACCTTTACCATTTATAGAATACATGTGACCATTTATTTAAGAAACTTCATAGTGTTTCCACACAAAACTTTCTAACACTGAAAACTTGCAAAAGGTAATATGATTTGCTTTAAAGACAAACATAATAAAGTTAAATCCCTGAAATCCAGCTTTTCTAACCCTGATCATTTTTATTTTTACCTATTTTAAAAGAACAAAGTAATTTTAAGCTTAACTGTCTTCATATAATATTTAGAAATGCTCTCTGTACTACTTTTGTTTAACTTTCTAATTCATTACCTTTTCAAAGAACTTGGGCCAGTCACTGCTGTGGATGTTTCTTAAATTACCTCTGTCTTCAATCTTGTAGTGTCTGATTTTCTGGTCTTCAAGCCAAACAATAAAGTTTCTAAATTCTGTTTCATCTGCAACAAAAACATTTCATAAATCACTAGAAACACTAGATAAGAACACTTTCTTCTAACAAATAAATGGTCTCGTGGATTTTTTTTTTTTTTTTAAACTCAAAGAGTAAATTATCTGAGCTGCTTGAAGTAGGAGTTGAAAGTGCAGTTTTGGGGACGCCTGGGTGGCTCAGTGGGTTAAAGCCTCTGCTTTCCGCTCAGGTCATGATCCCAGGGCCCTGGGATCGAGCCCCGCATCGGGCTCTCTGCTCCTCGGAGAGCCTGCTTCCTCCTCTCTCTCCCTGCCTGCCTCTCTTGCCTACTTGTAATCTCTGTCAAATAAATAAATAAAATCTTAAAAAAAAAAAAGAAAGAAAGTGCAGGTTTTGGATGAACGGAATAACAAATATTCTGTTCAAATTCTGGCCTGCATTCATATTCCAGCTACAATCACTCAGTGGTTGTGTGAAGTTGGGCTAATCACCTTAAATTATTGTGCCTCAGTTTGAGTTACAAAATGAGCATAACAGGACTTTCCTCTTGGGGTTGTTATGAAGATAAAATAAAAATAATAGCAGCGTCTAGCACATAGTTGTGTTATTTAAGTGTTGGTTATTAATTCCAGTTCTTTTGAGAGGGGAAAATGAGGGAGGACTAGACAAAGTTAAATTTATAGCAAAATAACAGTAAAATACAAGAAACGAAATGACAACACAGAAGAACAGAAAATACCATTGTCATTTACTGTCATAAGTGCAAACGTGAGAAAAGTTCATTCATTTAATTCTCCCACACCTTTCTGAGGAAGGTAATATCCTCAATTTACATATGAGAAAACTGAAGTCCAAAGATTCAAATCTAGATCAAAGCTCTACTGCTACTGACCCTTTTTTATTAAATAAAGTAGAAAAACAAGGTTCTATACATTGATATGCTTCTACAGGAGATCAACAAAACACTCGTATACTGCTCAGAAACCATTTTCCACTTCAAATTCAAGCTTCCATTTGAGAATCATTTGAAAACGATACAATGGTCTTAGTACTCTGGGTTGTACGGGATCACTTTCCAACTTGTTAGTCTACCCAAGGCCAAAAACTCTGGAAGACATGAGAGTAGTGACTGAATAACATGTACTGAATAACATGGGTACCAGTGTTAATGCATTTTAAAAGTTTAACGCTGAGAAATCCCAAATACCTTTCCATTTACGATTCAACCGCCCTGATCACCTGCTATTAACTTTTCTGCACGACTCGACAAGCCTGTTACTGTGCGTGCTTATCCCAACACTGTCGGTCCTGGACTTAACTGTGCACTCTCTTGATCTCAAACTGCTGGATGGGGTCCCACTGAACCCACGCCCCATCACCCCCTAGTTCCTGGAGGGCAGTGAACTAGTCTCTAAGTTACTCAGCACCTTCCCCAGATTTCAGCAATGTGCTTAAAGTATCGTCCAATTACCAGGAGAACCATGGAGCTGCGGGCTAACTGAGAAAGCGAATACTCTCTCGTGTGCTATGGGTGTGGGTGGGGGTTGCTGGTTGGAGTTTAGCAAGTGCACAAAGTGGCTGTGCCCAGGCAGGAGTGGGTGAAGGGGCTCCGAAGCCAAGCAGGGGCGGCAGAAAACGGGTGCTTGGCAGCTGGGCCAGAGGACCCCCCACCCCGCCCAGGGGGAAACAAGGCCGCGGAGGGTCCGGGTGGAGAGCCCGGGTGCGGGCGCTGAGGGGGCGGCCGTCGGCGGGGTCACAGACGCGCCGCCGACCTGTGACCGACGTCTCACCTTTGCAGTTGAAGCCAGCCGGGTTGTGGTAGTCAAGGGCCGTCAGCTTGCGTCGGAACATGGTCCCCGCGTCTCGCTCTGGTCTCCCGGGCTTTGGCCGGGAGAGGACAGGCGAGGAGGAGCGGGCGGCGCAGGCACCGGCGACGCGGCGAAAGGGCGGGCAGGCGCCGGAACGCTCAGAAATGACGGCGGCCCTCGCCAATCGGTGCTTAGGAACGGCGGAGCCGGCGAATGCCCACCAATCGCGGCTCTGGCTGAGGAGGCGGGACCACGTCAGGGCACGTCGACGCTTAAATAAACTTTATTGTCAGCTTCCTCGTTGTACAATAGGCAGAAAGCGGCTGAGAAGCCAGTTATTCCGTTTTCTGAGCCAGTTTCCTCTTGTTTTTCTTGTCTTCCTGATAGAGCAGGCAGAGAATAGTAAATGTAGAATTTTTATTAGCCATTCCTCCCATTGGGCCATAGAAGTACTGTTTAATATTTTTAATGTGTTCATTCATTCATTTATTAAATGCCTCCCACATAATAGGTACTTTTTAAAAAAAGATTTTATTTATTTGAGAGAGAGAGAGAGCGCTCGCTAGAGAGAGCACGAGCGAGCGGCGGGGGGGAGGAAGGGAGAAGCAGACTCCCCACTGAACAGGGAGTCCCACTCCAAACTGGATCCCAGGACCCTGGGATCATGACCTGAGCTCAAGGCAGACACTTAACCGAGTGAGACACCCACGTGCCCAATAGGTGCTCTTCTTACACTGCTAATTCAAAGACTTTCAGCAAGGTCCCTTTCAGACTAGCTGGGAGAGATCCACAAGTAAACACAACTGTAACACTGTGTGATGGTTCCAGACATCACCACTAGCTGCGGAATCTGACGCCAGAAACGGAGCCATCCTTTACTACCCCTCACCCCTAGTCATAGCATCCCATAGATCATCCATTCCTGTTCTCTCATGTCTCAGATCCCTCACCTCCTCCCACCCCACTGATGCTACCTCAAATCAGGCGTTTATCATTTTTGCAAACTCCAATGATCAGATTTCTTAGGGTCAGTCTTGCCTTCTCCAATCCATTCCCTCCCACCCCCTTCAGCAACCATAGCACCTTTCTAAAACAAAAACCTGTTTATAATTTTTAATGGTTAGTATCATTGGGCGATTCCCTGTTGCCTTTTGGAAATAGTCAAAACTACTGTACTTAAGACTGATCAAGTCCCTGTCTATTTTCAGACATTGGTGAGAAAGCAGTGAGCAAGACAGACCAGGCCCCCACTTTCATATAGTTTAAAAGGCTACCAAGGGAAGACAAACGATAAAGATAAACAAGTATGAACTATGGCTTGAAGATGGCAAGGAGTTCACCAGGCAGTCAAAAGGTAATGTGTTTTCAGGGAGGCAAACGTACAAAGGCAAGGAATGAGCAGCAGCATGATCCAGAGTCTGGAAGGCAGGAGAGAGTAACAGCTGACATGACAGTGGACAGAGGTGGGGGCCTGATCAAGAAAGGCTTTTCACGGGGCGCCTGGGTGGCTCAGTGGGTTAAGCCTCTGCCTTCTGCTCAGGTCATAATCTCAGGGTCCTGGGATTGAGCCCCGCATCAGGCTCTCTGCTCAGCAAGGAGCCTGTTTCCCCCCTCTCTCTCTCTCTGCCTGCCTCTCTGCCTACTTGTGATCTCTGTCAAATAAATAAATAAGTAAAATCTTTAAAAAAAATAAAGAAAAGAAAAGAAAAGAAAGGCTTTTCATGCCATGCAAAGAGGAGCTACTGATGTTCTTGGGGGTAAGCCAACTCTGTATGTTTCATTTCATTTCAACAGATTATTATTTAACACTGTTATTAGCATTTGTGGGGCATATAAATAAGGTATTTTCAGGAAGTTTAATAGCAAAGATAGATATGTAAATAAATACTTACAATCTAGAGTTAGAAATAATTTATGGGAAATAAAAGTGTGCTGTCAGATCAAAATACAGGTTTCCCCCACCATCTAAAAGTAGAGTGTTCCTCTGAAAACTTTCATAAGCTATAAATGGTGTAAGCAAAGAAGTATTTACCATTAATTTACATGGAAAAATTTTTTTAAGTGTTCCCAGACCTCAAAAATGACCTCTCTTAGGCTTTTCTAATACCTTAAAACACATCTCACTAATGAATGTACAAAATAAACTAAAATAAAGCACAGATGCTCACAGATAGTTCAAAGCACTGAGGCTTGATGCAGAATTGCTGACTGTAGTTCCTGGGGAAGGGGGCTTGGTGGTGCCACTGTTGCTGCTGTCTCTAGGATGGCTCACTGCAAAACAAATGTTGCAAACTATTTTTGCTTTTCGCCTTTTATTGTAAAAGCAAAAATCCCCTTTCTTTCACTTAAAAAAAAAAGGGGGCTGACAGAGGTCTTTTGTAATGGTTGCTCGACTGCCTTCAGCTCAGGTCATGATCCTGGAGTCCCAGGATCAAGTTCCCCAGCTGGCTCCCTGCTCTGCTGGGGGTCTGCTTCTCCCTCAGATCTTTTCCCTCTCATGCTTGTTCTCTCTCTCATTCTCTCTCTCTCAAATAAAGAAATAAATAAAATCTTTAAAAATCTTTTAAAAAGAAGTGAAGTAGTGTAATGCAAACTTTTGAAAATCAGGGGATACCTGTACAGCTTTAATGAGGCACAGTGAGACAATCTGTGTTTTCCAACTAAGCTGCTCAAAGAGAGAATCAGGAAAACCAATTTCAAGACTGTCTTGCCTCATCTGAAATTTGATCAAAGCTGCAGCAATAGGCATATACTGTGGTACATGCTGGTTATATAATTAATGAAATACTAGTGGGAAAAAAAAGAAGAAGAAAAAAATGAACCAGACAAGGAAGGGAAAATAATAAAGGAAAGTTTACATGCAGTTGCAAATAATGGATTTCTTGAACAAGTGGGGGAAAAAACAGTTGCTAAGATCTGTTTCCTGGAATTGGCCCTTTAATGCAAAACAACAATAGCAACAACAAAAACTTAAGTTGTTTGTACCTGACTTTGTTTATTTCAGGGCCCTAAGTTTCCAGCCATTTGGAACTGTCTCTGGTCATCATCCCCAACCACCCTCAACTGTAGAGCAGTTGGAAGAGGTCCAGCAGAGTGCTGAAGGGACCCACCAGACTTGAGAAGGGGATAAAGCTAATTTTGGAAAAGAAGTATAATAGGTTCTAAGTATTCAATCTCTTTTTTACAAAAAGTCTTTTGTCTTTTTTCCCTGCATCGGAAGGAGTCCTTCGGCCTATCTTGAATGAAATGTCCAATGGGAACTGAAGCACAGACAATTTCATTTCTGAAGACTAACCCCTCTATGCTTCAGGAAGGAGAAACCAACTTTTACCATCAACTAACCTGAACTTCAACCTAGCGGTTGATCTGGGGTTTGATGGGTCATGAATCCATTTGTTTAATTATTCAGCAAAGTTGCTAAGTCTCATCTGTGTGCTGGACAGTCTTCCAGATACTTTGGATGCACCTGTGAACCTATACACAGAAACCCCTGCCCCCAGACAGCTTGCCATCTGGCAAGGGAAGACAATATTATTATAAATAAGTACATTATTTTGTATTTTAGAATGTGTAAGTCCTATGGGAAAATCATAGTGAAGTAAGAGGAGTGTGGGGTAGAGGTCGGGACCATGGGGGTTAGTGGGAAATGATGCAGGGTGCAGTTTTAAACAGGATGGTCAGGTTAGGCCTCATTAAGAAAGGGAATTGCAGAGACTTGAAGGAGATAAGCGAGTTAGCTACATGAATGAAAGGAGGAAGACAGTTTGAGATCAAGCACTTGGGGCAAATGTGACCTAAGAAAGGTTTATAGATTTTTAAATAGTTGAAAAATCACAAGAAGAATAGTAGCTCATGACCCAGGGAAGTTGTATAAAATTCAAACTTCAGTATCCTTAAATAAAGTGGTAACGGACCTTAGCCACACCCATTTGCTTATTGGCTGCTTTGGTGCCACAAGGGCCCAGTGGAGTAGATGTAGCAGAAACCATATAACACACAAACCCTAAAATATTTGCAAGAGTTCACATGGTTTCATAAATGCTGGAGTAGCAATTTCATCATTATTACCAGGCCAACACATTATCAAGTAAGATAACGAATCAGAGACACAGGTTATTCTTTGAAGGTTATTTTTGCAACATTTCTTTAAGTCTTAGCTGTTTTACTAGACCCCATTGTTTGAGTTATTCTTCCAAAGACAGTGAACAGAACAAGTTGATAACACTTAGGAATATACACAGAAGTCTCTATATTGTACAAAAAAACAAGTTTGATGTTCTAATGAATGTTATCAGTTTAACGCCCCATTAAATCAGATCTTTTTTAACAAGTTGTAAATGTAAAGAGGTCTTTCCTCCTCCGGGCCTACCAAAGAGCAAACATCTCCATCTCTTTCTGAGACTCTTTTTGTTAATTTCCAGGACTTGCTTTTTCTTCTTAATTTAGATCAGGCACTGGAATTGCATGATTTAGCATGAAAGGCAAAAAGCAAGCCAGTAGAGCTCAATTTGAATAGCAGAAACAGAACACGAATGAATAGGAATTTCCTTAGTCATACAAGGATCATGATGCATTCATCTTCCATATTTGACATGGCAGGGGAAAGGCTTACCTGATAATGAAAACAAAGAGAAAACAGACCCAAGAGGTAGAGAAAGGCAATTTCTGAAAATGTCTTGTGCACCCAGCTTTTCAGATATATGAACCTGATTTTAGTGCTTGCACCGGTTTGGGTTGGGTTTTGTCACCTAGAGCTGAAATAGTCCTGGGGCACCTGACTGGCTCAGTCAGTAGAGCATGTGACTCTTGATTTCAGGGTTGTGAGTTTGAGCCCCATGTTAGGTACAGAGATTACTTAATAATAAAATCTTAAAACAAAACAAAACTGAAGCAGTACTAACGTGAGGACAGACTCCAGGAAGAGCTAAAAAAGATGACCTACAGAGTTGGTGGGACTCAATGAGGAATGAGAAGGAGATAGATGGCTTAAAGGTGACCTTGGAAATGTCAGACATCACAGGTTTGAACAACAGTGGGTGCAGGCATAGAAACAGGAGCACTGGTAGAAGTGAACCAGCTGGGGAGGCTCGGGAATCAAGTTCAAGTTGAATTTGAGGAAATGGGAGCTGTAGCCTATGTAGGAAACCTCTACATATGCTGTTATAACACAAAAATTATTTTGAGCTGAAAACAATTAGAAGGAGCAAACCTATCAAAATATCCCCCTTTTGTATCTAAAGACAGGGTATAAATTCTCTTTTTTACAGAGACAGACTCCTAGCAGCCCAGAGATGCAACAGAGGAATCTGCGAACAAACCTTACTCCATTTGTTTCTGCTCATAGATTTACCTTCCCGTGGTTTGCTGCCCTTGGAGATGACAACTGCTTTGTCCTGTCACTTCTTTACAAACATACCGTGCCTTGTTGAGGATGCTACATGAGCTGGAATTCGAAGCTTCCATTTTGTTTACTTTTGATTTGGCTTTCTGCTGCGTGATGTGTGCTGCATGTACTAATACAGGCATACCTGTAGGTTTGATTCCAGACCACTGCAATAAAGCAAATATCACAATAAAGTGAGGTGAATGAGTTTTTTTATTTCCCAGTGCATGCAAAAGTTATGTTTATACCATAGCCCATTGAGTATGCTATAGCAATTTGTCTAAAAAAAAAAAAAGTATAATTTTTTTTTTTTTTAAGATTTTGAGAGAGAGCAAGAGAGTGTGCATGCATGAGCTGGGGGGAGGGGAAGAGGGAGAAGCAGACTTCCTGCTGAGCAGGGAGCTCCATGAGGGGCTCCAGCCCAGAAACCCGATCATGACATGAGCCGAGCCGAAGGCAGATGCTTAACCAACTGAGCCACCCAGGCGCCCCTAAAAATGTATAATTTTAATTTAAAAATACCTTAGTTAAAAAATGCTAACCACCAACTAAATGTGACCATTAGGTCACTTTTTTTTGCTGGTAGAGGGTCTTGCCTCAGCATCGATGGCTGCTGACTGATCAGGGCGGTGGTTGCTGAAGGTCGGGGTGACTGTGGCAACTTCTTAACATAAGACAGCAATGAAGTTTACCACATTGACTGACTCCTCTTTCATGAATGATTTTTTTCCGTAGCATGCTTGCTGTTTGATAGCATTTTATCTCCATTAGAACTTCTTCCAAAATTGGACTCGGTCCTCTCAAACCCTGCTGCTGCTTTACCAACTAAGTCTGTGTCGTATTCTAAATCCTGTGTTATCATTTCAACTCCTTCACAACTTCTTCCCCAGGAGTAGATCACAACCACTCTCTGCTAGCTTCAAACATTTCTTCTGCAGCCTCCTCACTGCACTAAGCCTCCCCAGGACTGAAAAGAGCGAGGGCCTGGCTCTGGATTAGGCTTTGGCTTAGGGAAATGCTACGGCTGGTTTGATCTTCTATTCAGACCACTGAAAATTTCTCCTTATCAGCAACGAAGCTGCTTTGCTCTCTTGTCATTCATGTGCCCACTGGAGAAGCACTTTAAATTTCCTTCAAGAACTATTCCTTTGCATTTGCAACTTGGCTAACTGGTGTAGGAGGCCTAGCTTTCAGCCCACCTCTGCTTCCAACACAGCTTCCTCACGAAGCTTAACCATTTCTAGCTTTTGATTTAAAGGGAGAGACATGCAACTCTTGCTTTCACTTGGACACTTAGAGACCATTGTGGGCTGACTGTTGGCCTAATTTCACAATTGTTGTTTCTCAGGGAATAGGGAGGCCTGAGGAGGTGGAGAGAGACAGGAACACAGCAGGTCAGTAGAGAGCAGTCAGAACACAAACAACATTGTCAATTAAGTTTGCCATCTTCTATGGCACGATTTGAGGTGCCCTGAAACAGTCAGCAACATCAGTGATCACGGACCACAGGTCACCATAACAAATAAAAAAGTTTGAAATATTGTGAGAATTACCAAACCGTGACACAGAGACATGAAGTGAGCAGAGGCAGTTGGAAAAACGGTGCTGAGAGACTTGCTTGAGGCTGGGTTGCCACAAACCTTCAGTTTAAGAAAAACAAAAAACAAAACAAACAAAAAAACCCTGCAGTGTCTGTGAAGGGTAATAAAGAAGCACGATAAAACAAGGTATTCCTGTGAACTGTTTTCTCCTGTTCATCTTTTTGTTCCTGGGATCTCAGCCAAGACCTTGGAGGGTAGAGGGAAAACCACATCTTCTCTCGTACACCCATACACACTCCTGAGACCAAGGACTGAGCTTGAGAGAGTGGTCCAGGCTAGAGAGGTCCATGGGAGAGCCATCCATGTCAAGTTGTAGTTGAAACCACTCCCCTGAGAAGCCATGAAAAGAAAAGAGGGGTGATGACTGCAGAAAAACCCAGTATTCCTATTTGAGTGGGTAGGAGAGAGTCATGGAAAAGTTTTCATGAGAAAGTGGTTGGAATGATCAATGGTACGAGGAATCCATCATGCCCCAAAAGGTAGAGAGGAGAGAGTTTGGAGAGGCAGGGCAGGGCAATGGAGTCAACATCTGGGGGACAGAATTCTGTGGAGGCTTCTTAAAGCTCTTAAAAAGCCACCTTTGAGGGCTTGAAAGCAGGTAAGAAGGGAGAGATTACGATCTCATATAGTAACTAACATAGAGTCAAACTTAGGTAGTCTGCTTTACAGGCTCCCAACTGCCATTCCGTCCCTCCCCTCATCACCCCAGTGAGCACTCAGGCAGATTAGCTAACTCTTGGAGGCAGCCACAAAGGCTTGGCCATTTCCCTTGTTTTCAAATTCCTGAGAACAGGTCTTTCTCCAGGATGCTGGGAGTTGGCCTAGGGCTACTACTGCAGGGATCCTGGTCAGGCTGGAAGGTCAGGGTTCTCGAAGGACCATGATCATCCGGTAAAAGGCACTATCCTATTGCATAGGCTCCAAATTCACTCTGGGACCAGACTTCCCAGGTACTTTCCTGTGAACCACAGCCCTGGAACTCAGCCAGCAAGCAGCAAAGAAGGCAGTGGGTGGTGACCTCCTCTAGATTGGCCCAGACCTCACACAGGCTCTCACACCGGAGGACATTTTAGGGAAAATTCTATTTGGATGCAGGAACACAAGATTCTCTCCCTTTGGCTTCAAAACTTCACAGAATTATTCTGTGCTCAAGTGACATTCAGATACATAAGCCAATAAATTCCTTTGGTGCCTGAGCCAGGTTAAGTTGGATTTTGTCAAATTAGGGCAGTTTTGGAGGAACTCAGACTTGGGTGAGGGTCAAGAGCATTCATTCATTCTTTCAGCAGATATTTACTGAGCACCTGTTATGTACCATGCTAGACCCTTGAGATTATAATGATGAAGACAGACCTGATGCTCACTTTCATGGTGTTTACAACCCAACAAGGGGACTGGAAACAACATCAACAGGCAGAGGGGATGGAGATGAACATGATGGGACTACTTTAGATAGGGTGGTCAGAGGGGACCTCTTGGAGGAGGTGTCATTTAGGCTAAGTCATTGGATATGAGCTGTTATAAGATGTAAAAATGAAGGGGAAAAACACAAACCAGTGCAAGCACAAAGGTCATTTGGTAGGAAGGGCTGGATGCTATGGAAGTGAAGGCACACCAGCATGGCAGGAAGGCAGTGAGCAAGGGGGGAGGTGGGAGTTGTGTTCAGGGAGGATGGCATGATGACATGGGAAGGGCAAGTGACAAAGACTCTCACTGTGGCCAAACTCTAGCCAGGGTCCTCTGAGCCCTCTTCTTGACTAGCCGTCAACCTTGGTGGAAGAAGACCAGCTTCTACCAGCTCATGGCCTCATCCCTAGAATGACTCCAGCCTCCCGCCCCCTACCTTAATGCACCTGCTTAAGAACACTCAAGGTTGTCAAAAAACTTTACTATTTGTTCCTGAGCCATCACTCAAGGACGGGGTCCCTGCCCCTCCATTCCACAGAAAGATACAATCCAAACATGGAGAGTTGCCAGCCAGCAGACACAGCTGGCCTAATCACATTTCTACTATCTCTTTGTAATTTGTCACTTTTGTGCCTGTACTAAGGCCTGGTTGGTCCTCTCTCCCTGCTCCTTCACTGGCCCATTCACTTCTACAAATCCAGGTTGAGTTCAGTTCAGGATGGATCCACTTTTCTTATTGCAGTAGTCATTACTGATTAAAATCTGTCCTAACCACTCTAATTAGTGTCCAGCTTTGTTTTTCTTTGACTCTGGCCAGCAGGACCTTGGAGGACATGGCCAGAAGTCTGGGTTTCATTCTCAGTGTAACAGAAAGTCTGTGAAGGGTTTAAGCAGGGAAGGCAAGCTGTGACATGGATTCCTCTGGCTACTGCGTGCTGAACAGAGTGTAGCCAGGAAAGAATGACAGTCAGAGACCAGTCAGGCACTGGGTGGGTGACCATGCAAGCTACGCCCAGTCTCTAGGACATCATAATCTATCAAGAGGGGATTAGCTGTTGCCAATAACCTTTTACACTCTTTCAGCCATCACTGTGGGTGAGTGAGAGTCGTTCTCATGAACTATTTGCCTCCCTACCTCACCCATGTATTATTCAGCCTTGCTTGAAGAGCTGGATTTCTATTTGGGTAATTTTTCAAATGTAGAAAAATAAATTCTAAGGCTGAGAGAAAGAGAACATTAGAACAAAAGGGAGAAATACAGCTGGGATCAGTCAGGACACACTATTTCCCAGCTCTCCCACTGTGCCTCTTAATTCAAACAGATTTTCCTATTCCCCAGTGAGATGTTGGTCCCCATTCCTCTCCTCGGCTCAGGAAAAGCATGGTAATTTTCCTATATGCGCTTCCTTTTACAGAACTCCTGGAAAATACTGCCAAGGCACTACAACATTGAATACTAAGGGCAAATTTTTTCCTCTAACACTTGAACACTGTCTCTATTTTTCACGTTTGCTGGGTCATTCCTGATTTTAGTTTTGGCAAATGAGAACAGCAAGCAGCTTCCTGGGAAGTTAGTGCTTGGTACCTAATATTCCATGCTGGGCACGGGTGTTAGCAAAGGCAGGGGACAGGCCATCTCTCCTGTCCTTTCCTCTCCAGTTAAAACCAGGCAGTCTCCTGGCGGCACTGCTAGAACCTGAGACCTGACTTCATCAGTCCCACTAATGACTACATAGGAATAAATAATTGAGATTGTTAATGAGGGTTTGAGTATTTTTCCCAATGAGCCCAACTTTCTGGCAGCTGCTGTCATTTTCACACCCTTGCAGCAGAGTCAGGAAATATTTAGGATTTGGGTTTTTTGATGTGGGCCTCTTTGATAGGGCCCTTGGGAAATAAAGTACATCCCAGCCTGTCTGCTCCAAGCATCGCTGGAGAAAGGGAAATAAAAGCAGTGCACAATGTGAACCTGTTTTCTGCTTTGAACCTCCTTTCTACACAAGGTAGAAGCTAAGTCACATGTAGGATCTCTCTAAAGGGTGCACCTAAATATGGGGAGGGGGGACTTCTAAAATGCTAGGGAGTGAGAGGCAGGCAGCAGATCAGTTCAACGTTCTCCTTGACCTCCACTGGGATGTTCTCATTTCTGGCCACTCTTTGTTGGGACACAGTCACTGCTCTGCCTGCCTCATGCCCACTACCGGATCTCTGGCTACTCTGTGTCTTGTTGCCCTCCATTGTTCGGGAATATCTCAGGGCTCCTGCCCCATCTAAGTGACAGGACCTCCATTCCCATGGATGCTGAGACCCCTGGGACCACAGCTTTGATCCTCTGCCACAGCCAATGAAACACAGTAAATCAGCCCTACCTGCTTACACTGAAGTTGGCACCTGGCAGCCCACATGAAGACCTCAGATGCGTTTTGTCTGACGTACTGATGGATGAAAAAACGTAAAAATTAGAGCCATCGTAAAATTCAGAACATTTCATACATTTCCGATCCTTCTCCCATCCTTTTCTTTTCTCTCGCTTGGCCTTCTCAGAGCCCCCAAATAGGCTTATAGCACCTTAAAAAAAATCGCAAAAAAAAAAAAAATCATCATCCACAACATGACTCTATCAGTCAGTTCAAGCTTTCTTTTCCAGTTCTGCTTCACAGGTAATGTTATATGATGCTAAAGACCCCAAATTCTCTAAGCCCCATGTTTCTCAAACTCTGTGGTGAAGGACCAATTTTTAAACTTTTAATCTATCCCATGACAGAGACTTGTGTACAGTAAGCTTTCAACACACAGTTGCTGGGTTGAAGTACTTCAGCGAAAAAAAAAAAAAAAAAGCGAGGAAGCCATTGGATGGGTCACGGAGTGTTACTGGTCAAGTAGAAACAGAACTCAGTGCTTTGGGCTCTTAGTTTAACTACCATGAATTCTCACAAATTGAGCCCTAAATGTGAGGTAAGTTAGACAGAGAAAAACAAATACTATATGACATCACTTACATGTGGAACCTAAAAAAGCCAAACTCATGTATGTGGAAATTAGAATGGTGGTCACCATGGGCTTGGGGTGGGGAAATTGGGGAGATGTTGTTAAGGGTACACACTTGCAACTAGCCAATAAATTAGTTCTGGAGAGCTAATGTACAGAATAGTGAATACAGCCAATACTACTGTATCATAAATGTCAAAGTTGCTAAGAGACTAGATCTTAATTGTTCTCACCACAAAAAAAAGTGATGATTATGTGATGTGATAGAGGTGTTAGCTAAACCTACTGCATTATATAAACACACCAAACCAGCATGTCCTATATGCCTGAAACCGGCGTCCATCTTGTCCCTTCAGGTGGAAGAATTAACACTAGATGTCCTATCACCCCCAAGCAGAACCTAGAGAAATTGCAATCCCACTAACTTACCAGTAGTTAACCAGCATGACCTTAGAGATATAGTCACCAAGTGTACCTAATGAATTCTCTAATATAAAGAATAAAGAAATCTTCTCAGATTCCAAGTCTCTTGAGAGTGAAAGTCCTCGAAGGACCAGACAAAGCAGTACGAGAGAACCTGCTAGGACGGTATCATGGGCATCCCATCAACAGTATCCAGCTTCTCAAAAGATCCCTGCCCAAATTTTGCCCTTTAAACCCCTCCACTTGCAAGCCATCAGGGAGTTCAGGACTTCTGAGCATTAGCTCCTTTTTCTCCTGGGTGAGGCCACATCAACAAACAAGCTCTCTTTCTTCTCTGCAAAAGCTCGGTGTCCATTTTTATTGGCTTGCTGAGCATTGGGGAGACAAACTCTGGTTCGGTTCAGTGACACACCTTAAACTTACACGATGTTTTATGGCATATCTGAATTTTAGAAGCAAAAATGAAAAAAAAAAAACCTTGAGCTATTATAGAGAATCACAGAAAAATCTGATGAACAAAAGAAAACCACAGCTCTATTTATTGTTGCCAAGTGAAATTTGGCAGTCTGGGTATCCTACCTGAATTATAATGAATGTTCAGACATCTTGAAGAAGGACATATAAAAGCCCCAGAAGTAGAATCTGCGTGTTCTTTGACCTTGGTACATGTTCACCCAAGAATGGGAATTCCTGATTCTTTTTCTGGCTTAAAAAAGGAGGTGGGGAGAGGAACTCAAGAGAATCAAGAGATCCAAAAGCCATGTTACTCAGGTGGGTGCGAGAGGGAGATCATCCAGCTTCAAAAGATTGTTCTGGGAAAAGAACACCTCTCAGGGCTGCAGCAGGGAAGGAACAAGCCAGTTCGGGAGGAATATTGAGGACACATTTAAAATCCAGACTTCCCATTCAGGGTCTCCCTGAAGTTGAGGGAGGTCAGACCATTTCTAGGTGTTGAGGTTTTAGGTTGATTTTGAAAATTAAGGAACTCAAAGCTTTGTAAAAATTGTGGTATATATTAAATGTTTAATATATACCAAATCACTACTTCTCTCTCTCTCTCTCTCTCACACACACACACACACACACAGCATATGTAGCCTGATGTGGAAATTATAAGTTTGTATGTGAAACTGTTCGGGATTCAGCCAAGATATGGGGGTTCAGGTTATTTGTGGCTGATGTTCCCTTCTTTCTGCCCCCCAAATTTTGAATATTTGCTTCTTAGTCTGTCTTGGGAACCATTTGCAGCCATTTTGCTGCGTATAGTCAAACATTCCCCAACATTCTTATTCATTCCAATGGTTTTATTTGCCATACATTTGCTTATTCTCAAATATACACCCTCAAGTCTGGGGAAATTATTAAACTTTCCATGCCTCAGTTTCTGGATCTGTTAAATGAGAATGATAATGGCACTTGCCTGATAGGCTTATGAAGTTTAAAATTTAATTAATATATGCATGAATGTCTATTGTACATATATTATGCATGCATACATGTACATATATGCATACGCACAGCACACACAAATTTCTATGCAGTGACATATATATCATATGCATGTTTTATGTACATATATACATGCATATAGGTTTGTACGTTAATTCATGTGTACAGATATGTATATACATGAATATACAAGGAATGTCCTTATATGTATATAAACTGCTTGCAACATAGTACACATTGTATTATTTTCTTCTCATGTTCAATGCTTGAACCATGCTGAATCAATAGTGGTTTCCTCTCTTCTCTGCTCCTTTATACTTACTCCTCTCTCAGCCTAGAATAGGCTCCTATTGACCCTCCATTTGGCTGTCTCTCTGACTCAGATGAAGTCACCACCTTTAGGTGGCCTTAAATCACCTTCTCTCCAGTGAGGTGTCCTTTCCACATGTGCAACTCCCTTTGGCATATCACCACTCCATGATATTATTTTTTTTTCATGTAATTATTTATTTGTCCCCAGCACTAGACTGTGAACTCCTTGATAGTAGCATTTGTATCTTACTGCTTTGGTGCACTCATCTTCTAGCACAGTCTTTAGGTACAGAGCAGGGCTCACAAAATATTGGTTGAACAAGTGCAATCTAAAAAAACCTATAGGCAGGGCTCATAGACACATGTGTAAGTGTGGACCAATGACCCCTGTGGAGAGCCTGGGCCATCGACAGGAGAGGATGGAGGGCACAGTGTAGGTACAGTGGGAGAAACCCTCTGTTTCCCAGGTAGTGGAGGAAGGGGGCAGGGATAGTGTAAATATGGCCAGCTTTGCAGGTGAGGGCCCTGCGTACATTTTGCTGTTCTTATCTCTGCCCCTAATTTGACTGTGATCTTGGAAAACAAACTCGCTTAACTTCAACTTTCTCATCCCCAATTAACTACTCTAC